>OX465290.1:24330048-24462548 GCA_949987695.1 Merzomyia westermanni | reverse complement strand
CACTGTATATCATTTGAGTATGAGCGTATGGCGTTGATACACAACACCACTCAATCGTGATTAGCAAAGCGCTTCATCCAAATTTGGATCTGACACAAAGTAAAGTGAATAACCAGTTTCCATATATTCGGGTATATCAGCTATTCCCATATTTTCCTTCTTCCTTTTTGCTATTGGGATTTTCTTTTCCTTTTTTACTTTTTGCATTTTCCTTATTCCCTTTATCTTGTTTCGTTTTCATTTTGCCTTCCGCCTTCTTTCTTTTTGATGTTTCCTTTCCCTTTTTCACTTTCCTTCTCCACTTTTCAGTTCTACCCCTTTTCTGTTATGCGTTTGCCGATGCCCTTTTTGCTTTCCCCTTTTTACTGATTCAAGTTTATATTTACCTTTTAAATTGCTTCCCTTTCCCGTGTCATTTTGGTCCCAACTTTTTCGCTTTTAATTTTAATTTTTCTTTCCTTTTTTATTTTCCTTCTCCACTTTTCCCTTGTCTTTTTTCCTTATTTATTTTATGCGTTTTTTTTAATATTTTCGCTTTTTAGTTTCTCTGATTCCTGTTACCTTTTTAAATTGTTTCGCGTTTCCCCTTTACTTTATCACTTTTGTTCCTCCCTTTACTTTTAGCTTATTACCTTTCGCCTATCATTTTTTTCTTTTGCAATTTTCTTTTTTGCTTGCCTTTTGACATTTTTGGCTTGTCACTTTTGTTATTCTCTTTCCATTTTGCTATTTCCTTTGTCCGCTTACTCTTTTCCTGTTTCGTAATGCCTTTTGCCTTCTACTTTATTCATGTTTTCTCTTCCTTTATCACTTTTGCTGCTAAACTTTCATATTTTCTTATTTCTCTTTATGCGTTTTCCCTTGATCTTTTAGCTTTTATTTTTACTGATTTATGTTTCCATTTGTCTTTAAAATTGATTCCCTTTTCTTTTAGCCTTTCTCTTGTCACTTTCGGCTCTCCTTTTCTCACATATTTTCCCTTTTCCTTTTTTGTCCTTTTCCTTCTTCCTCCTTCTCTTTCGCTTTTCTGTTTTTTCTTCTTCCGATTTCTTTATTGCTTACCTTTTGTCTTTTCTTTTTTGCTTATCATCCTTTTTTTCCTTATTTATGTTTCCTTTTACTTTTGAAAATCCCCTCTTCCCTTCACCATTTTACTTAACCTCGTTTCCTCCCATTTTCCTTAGACTTTACTCATTCCTCCTTTCGGTTTAATTTTCCCTTTGCTTTTTTCATTTCTATTTTTTGTTTCCTTTTTCTTTACCACTTTCCGTCCTTCCCTTTTTCCTTTTCCCTTCTCCTTGTCCCTCTCCCTGCCGCATAGCCCTTTTTCTTCTTTCTATTCTCTTTCGATTGAAATTTTCCTTTTTCCTACTTTTTACGTCTTACTTTTTCCTCTTCCCTTCTTCACCTTTTCCACTATCGCATTTCATTTCTCTTTCCACCATTTCTTGTTCCATGTTGTACATTACCTTCGCTTTTTATACCTAGTTTCTTTTCTACTTTTTTTTCTCTTTATTTCGATTTTCATTTCCTATCCGCTCTTCTGCATTTCTCCACATCTATTCCTTTTTTATTACCTTATTTTCTTATTCGTAGTTTCTTGTTGTTGTTGTGAATAAGTTCATTCATAAAACCTAATACGAACCAACCGAGCTAATTCCGCATTAGCGCCCTATCTGTCAAGGCATTAGCGGCACCAAACGCCAAAAGCACCTGCTGTCCCATAAGCAACACCACGTAACCATGGCACATGTGTGCAATCACGTCTACGCTCATATGTGTGTGTGCCCGAGGCGCTTTTCATTTTCGCATAGTAAAAGCGCATGCGCGCGCACTCTTCACCACCAAGCGCGCCTCAGCACACAAAGCTAAGGTTTTGATGTGGCGCGGCGGGCGGAAACGACTATGCGGCGGCACACAAAATCATTAACGTGATTGTCACACGATGCGACGGTCGCCTTTCATGTACGCGTTGTTGCAACAATGGCAGTCAGCAGACGGCAGTTGGCAACCGACAGTGGCAACAGCAGCCTTTGCCTTATTATTGGCTGCCGTCGCTGCTGTCAACTAACCGAAATGCCACTGCGCGTTTGACTGGCATTTGCGGGCCGGCACATATTATTATGTCTATGTATTGTCTTCTTCTACTCGTTCTTCTTCTTCTATTGCGCAAGTAGTACGTGCTTTGTTGCAATGGATCGGTTGATGGTACTAACGTTTAGTTGCTCATTTTCTTTTTGAATGTTTATGTTGTTGTTGCTGCTGAGTTTTTTGGTTTGCTTTTGTCTTGTCGATTTGGCAGACATTTTAAGCCATACTGACATTTTGACAGCGATGCGTGATAAACTGCAAAGCGTCGCATTTTCTTTTACCGCTGCTCCACACTTTCGACATTGGTGTTGTTGTTGTATTGTCGCTGCATAGCGTTTGTTTGTTGCTGCCTAGTGCGATGGCGCAAGTGTCATTTTTAATTTAGTCTCACAAGTTTGCGGTTAAGTGGTCAAATTGACAGTGGCTGATAGCAATTTTGGTATTATTGGCTGTAGTTGCTTTTATGCTCGTCAGAGATGCCGAGAGTTTCTTTAATTTTTTGTATGTTTTGCAAGAGATTGATTTTGATTTTGAAAATGAGTAAATCATGCTAAGGCGTTTTGAGTTATGCTGAGCTCACTAGATCAACTGCATTTGAAGGGGAATTCAAATCAGGTGTTACGAGCCTCTACCATAAAACTTTTCTGCCCAATAAAGTACCTAAGCACTTAGTACCCATTCAACTTTTTATCAACCCTCAAAGTAGTCTCTCCCTAGTCTGGCGTTTAAATGTTTTCAGGCTTTTCATCATATTGGTGGGTTCCTTTAGAGTTGACTCGATCAGAGGAAGCAAACAAATGGAAGGTTGAAGTAAGACTGCCATGAGGTGTAATATATTTGCCAAAGGGTTATTCATAAGTCTTGCGTAAGTAGTCAATGGTTAGTGCACTAAAACCAATTGTGAATTTCGGTAAAACCAAGAAAACGTATCTTACGTTGTAAGGTCATTATCTTGACCTCAATATTCCTATAGTTGCACTCTTTACAAGTAATTAGCAGCTTTGAATAGCACATCAATCAGTTTTATGGTGAAGGAATTTAAAATTTCCCCACATATTTAAATACGTCAGAGCCAGAGTCCAGTAGAGGCTTGGAAGCTGGCTAAGTAGCAGTACTCGCAATCATAAGTGGAGCTTACTCAAGGAAGGTTAAGTCTTGCTCCATCTGTTTTTTTTTTATCTCAGTCGAGGCCTCCGCCTTCCACTGTTGCCTAATTCGAGTGCCGATGGGAAAAGTTTCTGGGCTGTAGTTTCGTTGTTCATTCGCCCAACATGAACCAGCCAGTGGCACCTTTGTGCTTTAGTTAGCTGTACTGTTGGTATTACGGGAAGGATCATAAATCTTTTTTTATTTCATTTTCACTCCAAGGTCCATCTCATGGTCTTTCGAAATAGTTCATGATTCGGAGCCGCACATCATGAGAGATATGGTGAAACATCTATTGAGCACTTATTCGAAA
The DNA here is from genome assembly GCA_949987695.1 of Merzomyia westermanni. NCBI lineage: Eukaryota > Metazoa > Arthropoda > Insecta > Diptera > Tephritidae > Merzomyia > Merzomyia westermanni. The sequence goes on along the minus strand of OX465290.1, from coordinate 24,458,998 downwards.
GAATTATTCTCCGTTGAATTTCTTGTTCAGCAATTGCTTACCCTTTTAATAGATTTTACCACCGTGGTTTAGGTTTGCTGCTCGAATTATCTACCCCAGCATCCAGTTAAAGGAATCGCACGATAGGGAGTCCTCTCGTATGGTTTCGAAAGCCTAGAAGAGCCCGTTCCTAATTGGATGTAGCTGTTGGTATTGCTCAACGTCATTTTGTGTAGCCGCATAAGCTTTGCAGGGAAGTCGAATTCACACATGGCAGCATACATGGAACTTCTTTTCTCGTTGTCGATAGCTAATTTGAAATGAACCAAGACATGGTCTTCTCCAGTTTGGAGCGTAAAGAGCTGATCGATGATGGATTTACCAGTTGGTGAGAATTGCGTGATCGCATTTGTTGTGAACTAGGCAGATCACACTTACGTTTCAATCTGTGGGCATCAACTCGTCCTGCCTTATTCTACAATCATCAATCTTTCGTCCTTAGCTTCAGAGTGTAGCGAATCCGTATTTGGCAAAAGCGCTATTTCTTTAAACTCCAAAGAGTATTTGTTTGCCGGTAATACAAGAACCCTGCATTAAAACCAATCAGTTGCAAGTTGCGGGCAGAAATATACCAGGGTCAAAGTAGTTAAAAAGAGGCCAACAAATTTTAGTTCAATCGTGGGAAGGGAAAGGTATTTAAATGCCGCTGGGCACAGAAAATAATTATTCGTTTCACATCTGCAAAATCATAGGTTCGAGTCCTACCAAAATTAAAATAAAAAGCTATACTCTAATTTGCGGAACTCTTGTCATTTAAGAAGCCTGCTTAACTTTGAATTTTTACGGAACAAAGTTTAGTGCCTCTCGCCTTGCCTTATGTGCACCATCACTCTGAAAATTGTCATCAAGCTTTTCTAACGGAAGTCCAAGGTAACGTGCAGTTTGAACAGGGTTGGACTAATATGATATTGATGTTCAATCGATGTGTAGGTCATTTAGAGCCCGCCTATGCTTCCGCAGATCAAACGGCAAAGAGATGTGGTGCCGGATCTCATCGTAGTGCTTACGAAGCTGTCTCCTTATGTCTTTAGGGGGTGGAGCCTCATCTAATACATGACGGTTTGGATGACTAGGTTTGTGGCGGTTCAGTTAAACCTGTCTGCTCAAGAATTCCGCATGCTCACGAGCATTGTGTACTTTGGCCTCTTGATGGCGGTGAAACTCACTGACTGAATGACATAAGCAGACATCCCATGGTAGTTTTAATGGCTGTATTCTGGCAGACTTGCAACTTCTTCCAGTTGGTGCCAGCAAGGTTGGTTGACCAATAAACGGTCGGCCAATAGCCTTTTATATAGCAAGCAATGTTCCTTTATCTTTTCCCCAAGCACCAGTGATTTAAGGAGCTTATTGCAGCTCTATAGCTTTGAGGTTATTGCGGTAGAATGACTAGCTAAGATCAGGCTGTTGTCGAACGTCACACCCAGGATTTTAGGGTGGTTTAAACTATATAGAGGTACTCTATCTACGCGAACGTTTAACTCTCGCCCCATTGGCGTATTCCACGTCGTAAAAAAAGTCGCCGTCGATTTAGTCGGAGACAGGTTCAGATTTCGCTGGGTGAAGAAGCTGAAAAGGTATCGGAGGTAATAGTTAGTACTAGTAAAGGTTTCTTCAATGGAAAGGCCCTTACCCGAGGCCATAATAGTGCAGTCGTCAGCGTAAGAAACAATGGAGAATCCCTGTGGTGGGAGAGACAGACTAGGAATATAGAAATTAAACAGAAGCGGGCATAGGACACCACCCTGCGGCACGCCTTGTTTGATTCTAGATTTTTTGTTCCTAAATTTCACTGATGCCAGCCGACCGTTTCATTTCATATTAGTTAGCTATATGCCTACATAAAATCGGTGGCCACCAAGACGGTTGCTAAAAAAAACCTCACCATTCTATCAGTTATTTAGTTTTTATGACGTGTTTATTTGTGTGGCCTAAGTGGCTGCCAGTTGTTACTGGAACTAAAACTCTTTTATTTTTACTTTTCGCACTTTTTTCCCTGTGGAAAGTGGCATATTTCATAACACGTTGCCTTTTGTTTTTGTTGTTTTTTTTCCTTGAAAATCATCATCCTTTGGCGGTGGTCCTGTCTGTACCCAATTACAATACACATGTCCACTCGAGCCCGTATGTGGTTGCTCAACTGCCAGTTGATCACAGTGACTGTCCAACAGACTGCTTGCCCCTTCTGTGCATCTTTATGCTCAGCACTTTTGAAATTTTTTTTTGTTTTTTTCCCCTTGTTGTATACCCCGTTTGGTAGCTTTTTTTGCCTTTTTTCAGCTCCACCTTAAATACTCCAAGCGCATCATCCTCTAGTGCCACATCTCATGCAGGCTTCATTCGCCGGTTCAATGGCTGTTCAATCGCTTATTGTTTTCTGTTTTAACCTGCAATTTTTTTTGTTGCTTTTATCAATTAAAGCTGCTGCCTGCTGTCCGCTGTGCATTGTTTTTATGTAGACTTTTGCTGCATTTTTTTTTTCTTTTCACATTTTTGTGTTGCTGCTTTTTCATGTTGCACATATTCTGTCCTGGTTGTTAGAGCGCAATTTTTGGAATCTGTTTTTTTGTTATTATTTTGTTGTTGTTGTAGTATTTTTTCTTGTTGTTGTGGTTGTCTGTTGTTCCAGCTATTGTACAATATTTTGTTTTTGTTATTCCTTCTGTTGCTTGTTTGATTATTGTTGTCATGTTGTGTGTGGTCAGTTTGGTTGATTACTTAATTTTATTGTTGACGTTTTGAACGATTGCCCGCTGAGCTTTCACTTCTTTGAGTTTCTTGTTAATGCATTTTTTGCTCTTGTTTGGTTGTTTCCTTACGTTATCTTGTTCTCTTGCTTCTTTTCTTTGCGCAGTTATAATGCGTATGATTTTTTTTCTCTCTGTGTTTCTGACACTATGTTCCTTTAATTTAGCATCACACCTTTATAGCCTGTGGCCTGGAACGCCTTTAATTCAGTTTAACTGGGTAAGTGTTCTAATGAACTTTGTTTTGCTTTTACTTTTGCTTTTCACGACCAATTTAAGAAGGTTTATTTTAAAAGCTAACACAGGTCAAATCTGCGTTTTACAAAATTGGTTTTGGATCGGTGTTCCTTGAGTAGTACAGGGAATTAAGTTAGATGCTTCCACAGAACTGCCGGATTTATTCTCTTTGCTTTCACAATAATAATTTAGATTAAAACTACTCCAAGGAGCTCCTCGCAACTGAGCTTAAGTTGAAGTAGAAAATGTTAATGAAAAATAAAAAATCTAGCAGAACAGGCTTTCTAGAAGATTCAATAAATTTTTAAAATTTCCCTTACCATTCGAAGAAAAAGGCTTATCCAATTTATTAGAAGTTCTGTTGTCGCTTCCCAGTCCTTATTACCAAGAGTATCAAATATCTTGCTCTACCTAACTTCAATTGTAAATGTTTTTTAAAACCAACATTATTCGAGTCGAGCTTACTCGCGTGTCTTCATATCACAGTTTGTGCCACCTGATTGTTGGAGTATCTTATATATAAATAGACAAGATGAATGCAATGTAGAACCGTTTTCTGCTAAACTATAATTCTAAGGTATACAAATTATATATGTATAGATAGGAAATTTTGAGGTGTACTTTTATCCGTAAGTAAAAAAAATTTAAAAAATCATTTTAATATAAAAAATTTAACATAAAAGTTACACCACTACACATTTACTTATTCACACTATAGACACGCTGTGTGTGTGTGTACTTGCTTTTTGTGTACTATGCTGAATCGTGAGCATGGCCGAGGAGTTGCTTTGTAGGAAAAAATTAAGAGCCGTAGTAGTGTGAGTAGACTTGCCATGCATGTTTTCGTGTTATTCGTGTGGTCGGCTCTCACTGTGAGTGCGAAGAGTTGGGAGTGGACCAATGAAAAATAAGTATTCGCACTATAGATACTCTGTTGTGTCATGCATTTTTGCTTTAGTTGTTGTTATTGTATTGATTACTGGCTACGATGCCCAGTGTCAGCTGCTCTCCTGAGAGCACGAAAAGTTGCTTTGTTGGATACATTAAGCAAGCAATGTAAAATATGAGCAAATATGTAAAATTCATTGATGATACCTACAAACAGGGTTTACAAAAATAAAATAAATGATTACTCATAAAGAGTATTAAACACCGAAGAAAATTAAAGGAAAATAGAGGAAAGGAAAAGAATTGAAAGGAAGGAAAATTAAAGGAAAGAAAGGAAAGAAAAGGAAAAGGAAAGGAAAGGAAGGAAAGGGAAGGGAATGGAAAGGATAGGAAAGGAAGGAAAATTAAAGGAAAGAAAGGAATGGTAAGGAAATGAAAAGAAGGGAAGGGAAAGGAAAAGAAGTTTGAGGAAAATAAAAAATAAATTAAGAGAGTAAAAAAAGAAATCAAGGAAAATAAAAATATGTTTGAGGAAAGGAACTTTCTATGTCGAAGAAAAACAGGCGGATAAAACATACCTACAGCAAAAAAATAAAATAAAATAAAGTTTACTGGTTGAATTTCAACCACTGGGCGAACTCTAGTATGCATAAAACGACAAACCTTAATGTGTTCAACGTCTCTCAATAATAATTAGAAACATTAATTTTCAACTAAGAAACAAAATTTATATGTAGCTATTAAGCATAAGAAGAAACAACAATAACAAACAAATGCTAGTTATTTTAAATGCAACCTAAAAGAAACTAATTGGTATGCGGGTATTATAATATATACAGTGAGTTCTCGATATAAGAAAATGAATATGGCTAGACAACTAAAACTAAAAATTAAAAGAGCCAAATATAGCGGTTGGACAAAGTGACAGCCGTTATGTTGATACGTAGCTCGGAAGCTTTTTTTCTTTTGAGTGTGCAGTGATCATACAGATCTAACTCGATGCCAATAAAAACATTTCCAAAGGTTTGAAATTAAATAAGATTAAAATCAATTGAATTAAATGAACTAAAAAAATAAATAAAAATTAAATTAAATAAAACTAAATTAAAATAAACTAAATCAAAAATTCAATCAAATAAAAAAAAAAACTAGATAAAATAAAATAAAACTAAATTAAATTAAATTAAAATAAATTAAATTAAATTAAATAAAATAAAGAAAAATAAAAAAAGGAAAATTAAATAAAATAAAGCAAAATAAAATAAAATCAAATCAAATAAATAAAAACAAAATAAAATAAAATAAAATAAAATAAAATAAAATAAAATAAAATATAATAAAATAAAGGAAAACAAATAGAATTAAATAAAATTCAATTTTTCCTCTAATCAAAAATAATAATAATTAACTAAGAATTATTATCAACTGGTCTTGAGCTCGTTATACTTACAAAAATGTGTAAAAAAAAGTAAATTAAAAAAATAAAATAGAATAAAATAAAATAAAATGAAATAAAATAAAATAAAATAAAATAAATAAAAATAAATTAAAATAAAAAAGTAAAAAAAAATAAAATAAAGTAAAATAAAATAAAATAAAATAAAATAAAATAAAATAAAATAAAATAAAATAAAATAAAATAAAATAAATAAAAATAAAATAAAATAAAATAAAACATGATAAAATAAAGCAAAATAAATAGAATTAAATAAAATTAAATAAAAAAGTAAAATAAATTAAAATTAAGTTAAATTAAAAAACTAAAATAAAATAAAATAAAATAAATAAAAATAAAATAAAATAGAGTAAAATAAATAAAATAAAATAAAATAAAATAAAATATGATAAAATAAAGTAAAATAAATAGAATTAAATAAAATTAAATAAAAAAAGTAAAATAAACCAAATTAAATTAAAATTAAGTTAAATTAAAAAAATAAAATAAAATAAAATAAATAAAAATAAAATAAAATAGAGTAAAATAAATAAAATAAAATAAAATAAAATAAAATAAAATAAAATAAAATATGATAAAATAAAGTAAAATAAATAGAATTAAATAAAATTAAATAAAAAAAGTAAAATAAACCAAATTAAATTAAAATTAAGTTAAATGAAAAAAATAAAGTAAAATAAATAAAATAAAATAAAATATAATATGATAAAATAAAGTAAAATAAATAGAATTAAATAAAATTAAAAAAATTAAATAAAAAAAAGTTAATTACATTAAAGTAAATTAAAATAAATTAAAATTAAGTTAAATTAAAAAAATAAAATTAAATTAAATTAAATAAAATAAAATTAAATTAAATAAAATAAAATAAAACAAAATAAAATAAAATAAAATAAAGTAAAATAAAATAAAATATAATAAAATAAAATATAATAAAAAAATAAAAAAAACAAGTAAGGACGACGCTGTCTTCGGCTGTGCCGAAGGCTTTATACCTTTCATGAATACGTGCAAACTTAAATACGTATTGTTGTTGAGGGAGAAATGGCTATAATCCTCTTATCTGAACGATCGGTTGTATGGGATATATACTATATACGAGTATAGCTCCGATCTTAGCGATTTTTTACCAAATTTTTTATTATCTGTAAGCAAATATCTCACCAAGCTTCAAGTTTTAATCTTCCAAAATGAGGGATAAATGGCCATAATCCTCTTATCTGAACGATCGGTTATATGGGATATTTACTAAATATAGCTCCGAGCTTAGCGATTTTTTTACCAAATTTTTTATTATCCATATGAAAATATCTCACCAAGTTTCAAGTTTTAATCTTTAAAAATGAGGGAGAAATGGTCATAATTCTGTTATTTGAACGATCGGTTGTATGGGAGATATGCGCTATAGTGACCCGATTATACCGGATCCGACAAATGTCTAATATAATACAAAAATACATCCGTGTGCCAAATTTCATCGAGATATCTCAAAAATTGAGGGACTAGTTTGCGTTCAAACAGACGGACGGACGGACAAACGGACAGACGGACGGACAGACGGACGGACAGACGGACATGGCTGTATCAACTCAGTTCACCGTCCTGATCAATTTGGTATACTTAATGGTGGGTCTATCTCTTATATTTCTAAACGTTACAAACATCGGACCAAAGTTAATATGTTCATGAAAGGTATAATAAAATAAAATAAGCTGACATATAATAAAATAAAACGAAATAAATTAAAATAAAATAAAAGAAATAGAAGGCACTGGCCACATCGGTAAAACTCCCCCAAACAACAGTAACATTCGCATGAATCATCATAGCAACTTGGAGAAAAAACCTAATGAAAACAAAACAATCCCAGCAAAGCAAGAACAGGCTCAACAAATGCCTCATCAACAACAAATCTGACAACTTGTTGTCCACATAAAATAGACAAGCATAGGATGCAATTTTCGCTGGCCCCAAAGTTCACGTGCCCGACGTCAAAACAAAAATAAAACCAGCAACAAAAATCATCATAATAGGTTGGTAATAAAAGTTGCTTGAAAATTGCTGAGATTAGAAGATGCGTGATTTGCGTGAGCGTGCGTTGCGCGGCGCAACACCACCCGCCTAGGATGGAATTCAAGCCAAAGACGTATAGACGCGCAGACTCATACTTGCAAAGATAATTGCTAATATATGAAAGTATACGCTAGCCGCTGGTACGTGCAACTTTACTACGATTTCCTAGGATGCATTTTCGTCACAAACGAAAACATAACAACAACAATAGCAACAACTCAAAACTGACTTTCATAGCGCGCATGTACTGAGTACACAATCGAAATTCCTTGGGCGCAAAAAATTGCATTTCACGCTGCAAATGCGTGCTCTGCGTGCAACATGAGAGCGAGCGCGTACGAAGTCTCGAATGCAAGCAAAGCTGCTGCAAGCAAACGACCTGCTGCAGAGCGAGCACGGGGCAACAAACAGTCGGTGGTAACACAATCATTGGTTGCATCAACATGCATGCGAACATTCACACAAACGTAAGTACACACACGCATATGGGTATTTGTAGCTGTGCAACTGGGTGCGCTAGCGCAGGTGGGTGTATCCATAATAAGAAGATGAACTAAATTACAAAACCGAATATGACAATCAGCTAAGCGGAAGGCTTGAGTGTACTGCGGCGCGTAACTGACAGTTGAGCATTGCGCGCACTAAAAACGTGAGTAGACTAGGCTCACAGTTGTTGGGCACGTACTTGCCACAAAAGTAATATTTGCGGCATTTGCTGCGTGTACAACGCAATTGCAGCGAAGCTATGCATATGCACTGAAGGAGCGCGCGCGTCTTTGTGCGCTACATTTTTCATAACTCGCCGTAGAGTCACGTCTTTTCGCAAAACATCTACACACAAAAATACTAGAAATCAAAAGCAGCAACAACGGACACAACATTAAATTTTTAACTTGCCACAATTTTCATGCGAAGGCGTAGATGTAGCGCGCATATAACGTACCCGTTGCGCGTTTACCTAGCTGTGTGTACCTGCGGCAAAGTAAGGCGTGCACTGTGAGGCGTGCAAGCGCATAGTGCACCAAAGTTAACTATGAAACGTGCAACAAGTTGCTGCCATACATAGCTGTTGGCAGCGCGCGTCTCTACTCGATATATGAGCTATTCTGTTTTCAGGTTTTTTTTTTGTTTTTTTGCTTACCAAATTAAATTAAAACGCATTTTTTTCTATGCGCGCGCAAAATATATGGTTGCCCTACAGCGCACTTTAACAACAACAATAAAAAATTGCAACAAGCGTCATCAAATTGTAGCAAGGAGTTCTACGCCAACATAATCCATGTAGCACGCATTAAAAAATCGTGATTGCGTGAAATAAAAAAACAAAAAAAAATAACTAAAATGCAACGCTGAACTTAAAAAAAAAGACGCTCCTTCTCTACTGCTTACAAAATTGTTGTCAGTTGCATGTGGCATGTTCTGGAAAAAGTCGTGCCACAATGCTCCAAATAGACAGCCTACTGTCTATCTAGGTGCCTTCAATGCAGTGCGCGCGCTTAGATGACTGTAAGCGTTCAAAAGACAAATGGTTAACAACAACAAAAGGTATACTTTTGACCATTGAATTCTCATAAAAATTGCCACAATGCGACGCAAAAGAGACGTTCAGTTGACGATTTTATATAGCGCAAAAGTCACGCGCTACACGCATATGAACGCGCGCATACAAACACAAGCTAAAATGCTTGCTAAAACAACTTGCTTCATTGAAAGCTCTAGATTTGGTAAGTCACGAATCAAATGTGAAAGAAGAAAAAGAAAAATAACATTTAAAACTAAAGCATTCACTTGATTTGCGGCAAATACCGCATTATGTACGGTGCGCTATACGTCGGCGTATTCTCGCAGCGTAACTAAATATATAATTTCGCAATTTTCCTCCAGAATAAAGTACGTCAGCCTCTATTCCAACAAACGTCTGCAGCTGGCTCATCTTAGTTACCTCAACGCACTTTGCCCCAAGAGAGAAGGAGACGCCCAAAAACCAAACACAAGCACATCTCATCTAAAGAAAATCTAAATTTTTCTCCAGCAATTTAAAAGCATCAAAGTGTAGTAACCTTTCCCAGCGCTCTCACACGTGAACATTGCCTCGACTGCATTTGCGCATGCGCGACCCAACACACAACACGTTGCGGTCGCTTGCCACTTTTTTAAATTTTTTTGTGGCATGCGCACTTGAATTTCCTATGGCCGCTGTGTCTAGAAGTCTGCCAAAATTATTCGTCGCACGTAGTCGCGCCTTGCTGTGGTCTTCTGCACCTCCACGCTAGTTTTTTTTAACATTATTATTATAACTTTTTTTTTGTTTTTGGCATTGTCGTGATTTTGCTGAATTAGATCGAAATTTATTCGCGTCCATAATCAAATATGAATTATTTATTTATTTATTTGAGTGAGCACGCTCATGCTCATGCACCTTATGCACCAATAGAAACAATACGGCTGCCGTGAATTTAGTGCGGGTGTACTCTTATTGTTGTTGTTGTAGACCAGTCTCTTAGTAAAAATAATTTTTAACAGTTTAGTACTTATTTGGCGAAAGAACATAATGATTATTAGGCTTTTAGGGGTATTCACTAAGCATATTTGTATAGCTAGATAGGTTAGAGGCTAAGGTAGTCCAGGTGGCACGGGTAGACCTAGTAGCTTTTTAGCAGCCCGTTTTAGGCAATATAACTCCTCAAAAATGCTCAAGTTAAACAAATGCATGTACACTAAAATCATCCAGAGATATAGCTGAGTTTAAATATATTTTAAATCTCTAAATCGAATAAACTTTCCGGATTTTCTAAAGGATTTGAGACGTGTTCTGACTAAATCCGGGTATCTATACAGAATCTTAGAAGGTGCTTATTCTCTCAATTTATTGTGAAGAGCACTTACGTGACTGCTCATAACCATTCTCAAGGATTTCTCGTAGATGGCAGTCCATCTTGCAGCGGTAGTGGATATGCGTCTGGGACCTCTTTCAATTGGACGGCTAGTTTTAATAGTCCTCTCAAAGTTCAGTTTGTACGGTCAACATCTAATTCAGTAGTAATCAATCCCGTCTGTAGTGGATTAATGCTGCTGCTATGCCTTTGCTGAGTCTTTTTATAGGACCCAGACTGCTTGAGGATCATAAAGCCAGCTGATTGCTTTCAATAAAAACACTTCTGTTATGAGTTTTGAGGCGTAAACTAATTTATTTGTATATAAATAGCATCCCTCAATCAATGCTAATCACATTTTTTCAAAATACCAATATATGCACATTTTATGTTTGAAAAATTTGCGTTAAAATGGACGGACGGACAAACAGACAGACTGACGCAGAGACGGGCATGGCTAAATCGAGTCAGCTCATCGTCCTGATTATTTCAGTATACTTATTGATGGGCCAATATCCTCTTCTTTTCATCTTATATATAAACAGACAAGATGAATGCAATGTAGAACCGTTTTCTGCTAAACTATAACTCTAACGTATACAAATTATATATGTATAGATAGGAAATTTTGAGGTGTACTTTTATCCGTAAATAAAAAAAATTTAAAAAATCATTTCAATATAAAAAATTTAACATAAAAGTTACACCACTACACATTTACTTATTCACACTTTAGACACGCTGTGTGTATGTGTACTTGCTTTTTGTGTACTATGCTGAATCGAGAGCATGGCCGAGGAGTTGCTTTGTAGGAACAAATTAAGAGCCGTAGTAGTGTCAGTAGACTTGCCATGCATGTTTTTGTGTTATTCGTGTGGTCGGCTCTCACTGTGAGTGCGAAGAGTTGGTAGTGGACCAATGAAAAATAGATACTCTGTTGTGTCATGCATTTTTGCTTTAGTTGTTGTTATTGTATTGATTACTGGCTACGATGCCCAGTGTCAGCTGCTCTCCTGAGAGCGCGAAAAGTTGCTTTGTTGGATACATAAAACAAGCAATGTAAAATATGAGCAAATATGTAAAATTCATTGCTGATACCTACAAACAGGGTTTACAAAAATAAAATAAATGATTACTCATAAAGAGTATTAAACACCGAAGAAAATTAGAGGAAAATAGAGGAAAGGAAAAGAATTGAAAGGAAGGAAAATTAAAGGAAAGAAAGGAAAGAAAAGGAAAAGGAAAGGAAAGGAAGGAAAGGGATGGGAATGGAAAGGATAGGAAAGGAAGGAAAATTAAAGGAAAGAAAGGAATGGTAAGGAAATGAAAGGAAGGGAAGGGAAAGGGAATTAAAGGAAAAGCAAGAAAACGAAGGGGAAAGAAAGAAAATAAAATGAAGGGAAGGGTAAAGTAAAAATAGGGAAAGTAAAAAATAAAATAAGAGAGTAAAAAAAGAAATCAAGGAAAACAAAAATATGTTAGAGGAAAGGAACGACATAGAAAGGAAGAAAAAAAGGCGGATAAAACATACCTACAGCAAAAAAATAAAATAAAGTTTAGTGGTTGAATTTCAACCACTGGGCGAACTCTAGTACTAACAAACGTATGAAAATCAAAAAGATATATAACTTATCTATTGAAAATTGACCGGATATCTTACATGTGTGTTATCCGATTTCTCTAACATTACAAAGGCATATACTACATAGTATTAAGAAGCAGCTGACCAAAGAAATCGCCTTTCAAAATAGCAGAATTTGTATACTGAAAAGTGGACGGCGCCATGCTTACTTCCCCAAAATCCACAAAATTTTTTTGGGGTCGAGTTTTGCTTAAAAAGTTTATTATGTGTGCAAGATCTTATTGATAAAAATATTAACTTTATATGTCCCATATTTTTGCCAAATATCTTTTCGATAAATCAAATTTGGCGGAGTTATGGCAAAAGAAGTTTTGTGGAATAAGTCACTATAAAAGGGGCGGGGCCACGCCCATTTTTCGAAAATCTATATTTTTTGACTTTCTTCATTCACGAATACTTTGAAAGTTAAATAGAAATGATAGAAAGCTTTTGTACGCCAGGTTATAGCCTATTAAATATACAGGGTGGCTGATGAAAGCCGCTACCAAAAAAAAATTAAATAACTTTTTTTCTATTTAATGAATCTGGTTAATTTTTTTTTTATTTTGCAGATTGACTTTTACATTTAACAAAAATGGATAACTGGGACACTGAGACAAGAATTTGGATTGTCCGCCGCTATCACGCACTGGAGTCCGTAGTTTCGGTTCAAAGAGAGTATAGGCGCACGTTTGGCGGCAATCCTCCGAGCAGATGGACCATAATAAGACTTGTAAACAATTTTGCCGAGCATGGGACAGTCAACAGAAGACCTTACCATCGAGACCCTTCAGTTCGAACGGAGGAAACAATCGCTGCTGTAGCTGCTGCCATACAAAACAATCCACGTGTTTCGACAAGAAGCTTATCTGCTCAAATGGGTGTAAGCAGACAGTCATTACAGTCAATTATGCACAAAGATTTGGACTTATTCCCAAATAAAATTCAAATGGCCAACAAACTGAACGCTGCAGACTTGCCGATTCGCTTGGAATTTTGCCAGAAGATGCTTCAAATGGTGGAAGAGGATGGAAACATGTTGAACTGTCTTTTCATGTCTGACGAGGCCCATTTCGATTTAAACGGCAACATAAACAAACAAAATTGTCGAATATGGAGTGCTTCCAACCCACAGATACTCCATGAGACGGAATTGCATCCACTTCGTGTCACAGTGTGGTGTGCAGTTTCATCACGCTGCATTGTCGGGCCCTACTTCTTCGAAGAAAACGGTCACACCGTTACGGTTACTGGAGACCGTTACTTGAGCATGTTGAGAGAGTTTTTCTATCCAGAATTACGCCGAATGAGAATTTCTTTCAACTCTGTGTGGTTTCAGCAAGATGGTGCAGCTCCTCATATAGCCCAACCTGTTATGACAGAGTTGCGACGAAAATTTCCCAATAAGCTGATATCCAGAAACTCCACATTCCGTTGGCCACCCAGGTCGCCTGACCTTACTGCACCTGACTTTTTCTTGTGGGGTTATTGCAAACAGGAAGTCTTCAAAGCAAAACCAACAAATTTGAATGAACTAAGGCAATCCATTCGAGAAACAATTGCGGCTATTCCTGTCTCAACTCTCCAAGCAGTAATGAACAACTTTTTGGTAAGATGCCGCACATGCACCGACGAGCAGGGGGGGCATTTAAATTCCATTATTTTTTAAACTAATTAAGCTATATTTAATAAAATTTAATGAGCTTTAACATGAATAAAAGAAAAATTAATTCCATACACTGAAAAAAAAATTATGTGAGTTTCTTAATGTAGCAAAATTCATCAGCCACCCTGTATCTATGATCCTTTTCAAAATCTTTCATATAAAAGTGAGCGTGGGCCCTAACCGATTTATCCCATTTTTTCCCTAAACTTTCCTTGTATTAATGGAAATTTGTGTGCCTAATTTCGCGTTGATATCTTGAACGGTAGTTGATTTATGATTAATATTATTTCTAAATTTGACTTAATCAAAAGTGGGCGGTGCCACACCCATTTTCGAAATTTTTTTGAAAAATTTATTTTCTGCATTAATCTTAATGTACGCACCAAGTTTTATCCTTATAAGAGTATTATGTACTGAATAACCACTTTTTTTGTATTTTCGAAAATATTCTATTTATAAAAAGTGGGCGTGGCTATCATCCGATTTCACCCATTTTATATAGCGCTCGGAGATGAATGCGAAGTAACCTGCGTACCAAATTTCATTAAGATATCTCAAAATATACTCAAGTTATCGTGTTAACAGACGGACGGACGGAGATGGCTTAATTAATTTCTCTTTTCCTCCTGAGCATCTTGATATACTTGTATATAAGTCAAAATCCATCTCGATCCGTTTATGCCGTTACATACGACCGTTAGGCTAATGAAGTTAATATACCTTGTGTGCGTAACACTACTGGATATAAAAAAGATGGAGACGGGTATGGTGGGGAAGGCTAAACGAAGAACGTAATGTCATCAGAGAAATTTTAATTTTAAAGTCCTTCGCTTGTCTGGGAACCAGCATTAACAGCAACAACAGTGGTAGCTAAGGCATCCATCGACATACTTTTTCGACACAGCGGGAGTAGCTGAAACAGGAGGGCGTCTCTTAAGATTTTCAATCCTTTGGGGTTTCAATTGGTGGCGAGTCGAATTAGCCAAAGCAAACAAAAGGTAATTAAGGCGATAATGAGCAATGCGCTACAAAATGAATTTGGATTGTGTTTTTGCTAACCCTCCAAGCATTTCTGCAAAAAAAAAGTTTCTAAAAGTTTACTTATTTTTATGAAATACTTACGAACAGAGTTAAAGTTGCAAAAGCAACTCCCCAGCAGCCCTCAAAGAACTCGACTCACCTGAAACGAGATAAAAATGTTCAACGAATTAAAATGGAATTTAAAAAAACCCTTTTTGTATTCAAGAATTAGAATCTTATTATTAAAATACGTGAGTGATTTTTAAAAAAATGTTTTTAGAAAAACATACCCTGAAAAAAATTGTGTAGCTAATCTCTAAAGACAATGATCTGCAGTTAGGCCATTTCGGCCGATCCGCAAATAGACACTTATTTTAATAGCATAGTTGGTATACAGGGTGGCTGATGAATTTTGCTACATTAAGAAACTCAAATAATTTTTTTTTCAGTGTATGGAATTCATTTTTCTTTTATTCATGTTAAAGCTCATTAAATTTTATTAAATATAGCTTAATTAGTTTTAAAAATAATGGAATTTAAATGCCCCCCTCCTCGTCGATGCATGTGCGGCATCTTACCAAAAAGTTGTTCATTACTGCTTGGAGAGTTGAGACAGGAATAGCCGCAATTGTTTCTCGAATGGATTGCCTTAGTTCATTCAAATTTGTTGGTTTTGCTTTGAAGACTTCCTGTTTGCAATAACCCCACAAGAAAAAGTCAGGTGCAGTAAGGTCAGGCGACCTGGGTGGCCAACGGAATGTGGAGTTTCTGGATATCAGCTTATTGGGAAATTTTCGTCGCAACTCTGTCATAACAGGTTGGGCTATATGAGGAGCTGCACCATCTTGCTGAAACCACACAGAGTTGAAAGAAATTCTCATTCGGCGTAATTCTGGATAGAAAAACTCTCTCAACATGCTCAAGTAACGGTCTCCAGTAACCGTAACGGTGTGACCGTTTTCTTCGAAGAAGTAGGGCCCGACAATGCAGCGTGATGAAACTGCACACCACACTGTGACACGAAGTGGATGCAATTCCGTCTCATGGAGTATCTGTGTGTTGGAAGCACTCCATATTCGACAATTTTGTTTGTTTATGTTGCCGTTTAAATCGAAATGGGCCTCGTCAGACATGAAAAGACAGTTCAACATGTTTCCATCCTCTTCCACCATTTGCAGCATCTTCTGGCGAAATTCCAAGCGAATCGGCAAGTCTGCAGCGTTCAGTTTGTTGGCCATTTGAATTTTATATGGGAATAAGTACAAATCTTTGTGCATAATTGACTGTAATGACTGTCTGCTTACACCCATTTGAGCAGATAAGCTTCTTGTCGAAACACGTGGATTGTTTTGTATGGCAGCAGCTACAGCAGCGATTGTTTCCTCCGTTCGAACTGAAGGGTTTCGATGGTAAGGTCTTCTGTTGACTGTCCCATGCTCGGCAAAATTGTTTACAAGTCTTATTATGGTCCATCTGCTCGGAGGATTGCCGCTAAACGTGCGCCTATACTCTCTTTGAACCGAAACTACGGACTCCAGTGCGTGATAGCGGCGGACAATCCAAATTCTTGTTTCAGTGTCCCAGTTATCCATTTTTGTTAAATGTAAAAGTCAATCTGCAAAATAAAAAAAAAATTTACCAGATTCATTAAATAGAAAAAAAGTAATTAAATTTTTTTTTGGTAGCGGCTTTCATCAGCCACCCTGTAGATCAATCAATAGCATACTTACAGGAGTACCGATATATAAGACCATACTGCTAGGGGAGAAAGAAGATTCGTCCTTTCGTACAAGTTCGGGTATAAGTGCGTATAATTAGTTTCTCCGTAGAACATGCTCAAGCAAATGTAAATAGTTCAACCCATAAAAAGAGATGAGAACTAACATTAATGGCATGTGCCTTTTCATACGAAATATCGTGGTACTAATTTCCAAAGAAGGTAGTCCGCGATTAATCCTTTTAGGCTACAGTAGACTAGAATTCAATACTAATCTAGGCAGTTCTGCTGATGATGATAAAAAAAATTATTATCAAAAAATAAAAAAAAACAATAATAAATTTCATAAAAATTAAAAAGTGAAAAATTATTATTCTTGGCCTTGAGCTCGTTTCATGAACGCCTTTCAATTTTAGTTTGAGTAGCATGTTGTGATGTTTGAGATTTAAATAAAGGGTGAATAGTTTAACTGTACTGATCCAGGATTTTTTGGAGGGTTGCAGCGGGATTCAACGCAGTATAATCGATTTTTGCAGAGCAATTATATAATGGAAACACCAAGCTATACATACTTCTATGAATTTAATAACTTAATGATATTTTCTATTAAATGGTGTGTCGTGCCACATTATCATTAGCGTATCAAAACTCGACAAATTGCCAGCCATTTTTAAGTAAATACATGCATTTTGATATTTACACATCCCAGTCGGGAATTCAAAGCCGTGAAGAACTTTATTTATTTGGATATTACTTTTAACAGGGAAAAATATAAATCTTGACAAGAGTAATTCTCGGTAGTGTTATTTTTAATTGACTAGCGAAATCAGGAATAAAATACTCTCGAGACAAACAAATATGGCAACTCTAAGCCTCTCTTCCTTTGAAACAAAAGTTAGGCGAAATGTTAAAGATATTTCGGCTCAGAAGTTGTTGATATCTACAAACAAATTTAACAGCAGAGAAAAGCATTTAGCCTATCCTTGAGAAGAAAAGATGAAAGATAACATATGTTTCGAATACGCAGTAGTTAAAGCTTAAAAGCGATGATTGTCGGGATTTAACACGTAACGGGTAAATTGCCTTAATGACAATGATGGTGATTATTATTTAGTTTGCTCTATTTTATTATTTACCAGCAGACCCTGCAGACGTTACTCTGCCAAAAAATTTACTTGACTCTCCCTTTTCATATTAGATCCACATTCTTCTGCCTGACCACCTTCCTTTTTTTCCTTTTCATCTGCTTCCCCTTTTTCATATGGTTTATATCTTATTCATCTTATCCTATCTCTATCTTACCCTATCTCTCTCGCTATCCCTATTCCTATCCCTGTCCCTATCCTAGCTAATACCCTAATCAACACTTTTAATTTCATACCCATATCGTAGAAACACCTTTTAGGGCCACACCTGGTCCACGTTTTAGTGTGTGGTGGCATACAATGTACTGAAAAGTCAACAAAATTGCGAAATCTTGACCTCGCAGTTATATTTATTTTTCGGTAGCAACAACTAAAAGTTTTGAATATTTCTTTATCGAAAAATCTTCCATAGAGAAGGTCCAAGGAAGTACTTTCTACCATCGTGGTCATACGAAAGACATTTCATCTTTATATATATAGATTGTTATTATTATTATTATTATATATTATTAACTCTCTCTCTATGGCGCGATATACAACAGGTATATCATCATAAACCTCCTAAGAGATTTTTGCGCCAAGCTTCTCTTCCAATTTGTGGTGTGCCGATTTGAATTTTCCCTACAAATTGGTGGGACCTACAGTTTTTTGCCGACTCCGAACGGCATCTACAAAGGAGACGAATTTTTGCTGAGAAGCCTGTCATGGCAGAAATACACTCGGAGAGTTTGCCAAACCACTGCCGAGGGGCGACCCCGTTTTGAAAAACTTTTTTCAAATCACTGTTGATGTTACCTGTACCAGGGCTCGAACCATGGACCTTCGGTGTGGTAGGCCGGCCACACTACCTTCACACCACGGCGGCCGCCATTATTATTAACTAAGAAGTACTAAAATTCCCAAATACTCATGCTTCTGCTTTCAAAACTAGTATAGTATAATGTTAGTTTATGTATTTTAATAAATTTTTGCTATACCATTAGCATGCGTTCGTCAAAATCCAAAAATAAATTAAAAACAAGTAAGGAAAGGGCTGTCTTCGACTGTGCCGAAGACTTTATACCTTTCATGAATACGCATCATGGTTTTAAGTGTCCGATCCTTACTCACAATTAGTAAAAACTCTGCAAAACTGATCATTTAAAGATACATAGCCCAAACCCCATTTATCGGAACAATCGATTGTATAGGAGCTATATGTTATGCAAGTCCGATCTGGGTGATTTTCACTACACCCACTACATACATAATAAGTACCAAACCTGCAATACTTTACGTTCCTAGCTTTTTAATTGCAACATTTATAGCCCAAAACCCATTTATCGAAACTATCGATTGTATGGGAGCTATATGTTATGTTGGTCCGATCTTGCTGATTCCGACAAATGATTAATCTCAAGCAAAGTGGCAGCTTCATATCAAATTTCATCAAGATATCTCAAAAACTGAGAGACTATCTATCTATGGCGCGATATACAACAGGTATATCATCATAAACCTCCTAAGAGATTTTTTGCGCCAAGCTCCTCTTCCAATTTGTGGTGTGCCGATTTGAATTTTCCCTACAAATTGGTGGGACCTACAGGTTTTTGCCGACTCCGAACGGCATCTACAAAGGAGACGAATTTTTTGCTGAGAAGCCTGTCATGGCAGAAATACACTCGGAGAGTTTGCCAAACCACTGCCGAGGGGCGACCTCGTTTTGAAAAACTTTTTTCAAATCACTTTTGATGTTACCTGTACCAGGGCTCGAACCATGGACCTTCGGTGTGGTAGGCCGGCAACACTACCTTCACACCACGGAGGCCTAGTTTGCAGTTTGAGAGACTAGTTTGCATAAAAACCGACAGGCGGACAGACGGACATGGCTAAATCGACTCAGCTCATCGCCCTGATCATTTCGGTATACTTATTGGTGGGTCTATCTCTTCTTTCTCTCATATTTACAAACCTCGGACCAAAGTTATAATACCATTTCATGTTCATGAAAGGTATAAAATAGTCAACACCAACGATAACTGCAATATAAATCCATATACGAATATGTCAAGATACATAACAACATTGAAAACACCTTTATATACTTATGCCAGTTGGGTAATGCTTTTACATAGCAAAAAAAAAACATTCCGACAGTATGTATCACGTTCTAGTGCAAATGGGGTGCACGCAATTGGGACAGTAACTAACAGGTATTAGTACATCGGGAGTAGATAAGAAAGAAAGTAAAGAAGTAGAGAGCATGTGGGGTGATTTGTGGACTGTTATATATATAATTACATATGTACATTTTATACAGTGGCTCACAGTGAAAATTATGCAGTTGGTGCTTCTTATATACTACGAAAACTTCTGAAACTAAGGTTCGTTTGTTAATTTACTATAAAAATAGATATAGAGAGATCTGTCATAGAAATTTCTTGAATCCGCGCTTCCAATCATATGCGAAAATTCCCAAAATTGTATGGCCCGCAGTCATTGTCAAATTAAAATAGAGTTTTATCTAATTAAACATGATTCTAAAATAAACAGCATTCCATGTGTGTCATGGTCAACTTAAAATACATTTTATGTCTAAGACGGAGTTTTAATTTTAAAATGACGAAAAAGTAATTTTAACACTTTAAATCACAGTATGTGTCTATGGTTGTGTTTGTGACATTGCTTACTCCAAGACATATGCCATGCCATACCATAGTATACTATGGTTTGTGAATAAAATAATTGACACAGGGTGACCTTGCAAAACATACAAAATTTCTTCATACCACCAATCAATTAAATTTTTGTTCATAAGGAGACCCTGTTACATTTCATTTTAGCTAAAATCTTTGTTTAATATGACTATGATTGACCAACATTTTAAATGTAATTTTAAGTTAAGTAAAGATTTCAATTAAAACGCATGTTAAGCAACGAGCATGATTAAGGGCCTATAAATTTTAAAATAATTTGAAAATGATTTCTTTAAACGATGTCTTGTAGCCTATTAAATGATATTTTCGCAAAAGTGCAAGTCTCGAGACTCTAAAAAATTTCGTTGACTTTCGGCAATATGTTCTGCTTATCATGGTATTTGGTATTTTCTTTAATGTATCCTTGTAATAGGTATTCAATTTATCTGCAGCAAAAATCCGTGAATACAAAGCCTTCGAAGCACATTTCTCTATAAACAGGCAAGATCGGACAAAAAAGATCAGTTTATTCAAACAAAATTAGTATCATACCCATGGAAACCTACTCCGACTAGTTACTAAGGAGCGTATGTATTGTTCCCTTCTCCTTTAATTAAAAACTGTATTAGCAACTTAATTGTTTTGTTATGTTTTTAGTCGATTTTTTTAACATTAAATAAATGACCGCGGGTGTGCGAGGTTCCGCCAAACACAAGCAAAAGCTGTAAATGCAGAAGCAACTTCATGTTCTGTCTTATATTTCAATGTGAACCTCTAGATATACAGCTGTGCAAAAAACATTGGCATCGACTTGGTAGTTATTTAGTGATGTGCGTACAAAAACAATATATAGAGACAAGCGGAAACCAAGGAATTTTGTACTTGACTACTGATGCTCTAACAATATTATATGTATGTTACAATTTCACGATGCGAATACAAAAAATATGTGGTTCCATTTTTTGCGCTCTTATATGCTGCAGAAATAATATATTTATATTCAGTAAAAAGCTTACTAAACCTTAATTTGAGAATCTAGCAACAGTTCTGTAAAAATTACATTCCATTCCATGCATCAATATTTGTGTGATGCACGTTCAAACATAAATACAAACAGACGAAAAACTCTAAAATCTATTGTTTCGGTTTCTACTACTCTAGTCATAGCATTTTTATTTGATATTTATAATCTACCGACCTCGGACTGTTACAATTTTATTGAAGAAGTTCTTTGACTTAAGTGTTTAATATTTTATTTTCAAACTTGTGGACCCGGTAGACATTCTCCAAGAGTTGTTCTCTAAGAAAAATGACTTGCCTACATAGCACGCTTCAGACAATTCTGCATAGATTCATATGACATCCATACCATACATCAGATCTTCAGTACGAAATAGTTGCTGAGATAAAGCAAATTTCCTTCTTATCTAGTAGGGGAGGTAGTACCGCCCACTTTTCTATCGTCACCGAATCAGGAAGCGGCCAGAACAACAGTAGAGGAACTAGAGCACTTTATATTGCTCTGCAACAAATTTCGGTTTCATTTCGGAATAAGCGCATGTTTTGCTACAGGGTATAATTTCTGAAATTTACTTAGAGTGGGTATATGCTTTCGAATGCTCAGGTAGTAAGTTTGACAGCTGCATATTAAACGGTAAAATTTTTGTATTAATATATATATATTTAGGCATTTTTGTTTGTAGTGCAGTTATAGGACACCATTTTTGCTTAAGCGAGGGCGTATTGCGTGGTTTCAGTTGCGCGTTCAATGTGGCGACTTTCTTTTTCATAATTTTATTGCTTTCCCTACCCTTTCTCGCTCATAATATACCTAGGTATCTACATATATATTTCAGTACAAAAATTTTACCGTTTAATATATACTATATATATATATGTATATATATCTATGTCTTACACAACAAAACAATGTGCTAGCAGTTATAAATTATCTCTACAAAAAAAAAAATTGTAACTGATCGATCTCGGTACATTGGACATATGCAAGAAAAAGTTGATAGGAGGGATCATTATTGACCAACTTTTAGGATTTTTGTTTGTCTGTCTGTAGGTTCGTTCGCGTATCACTCAAGAACTTCCTAAAAGAATTAAATACATATTCCACCATTGCATTACTAGACGTCTTACTTCAAATTTAAGATATTGCTTATTTCGATAGCTATACCGGTTTTAAATTTATCGACGGATATGTGGATCATATTGACCCAAAATGTGTTAGTACAATATGAGAGGCAAACGAAAGGTGCTAAAGACTGCTACAATAAGCGATGATATTGAGTTCCATATCTCATCCCAAATGGTTTCGGAGATATAATGATTAAAATTGGAATCAGTCAATTATAGATGCTGATACTAGTTAAGTGTAAGAAAGTGAGCGTTGCTTGCGTCGTTTACTTAAAATGGCCTCAGTTTATAAAATAAATAATATGTAATGATGAGTTCCTTTCGAAGCCTTCTTTGACATCACCTTTCAGATTTATACATAAGATGAGATCTCAAGTATGCAGAGTCAAACCCTATGAGTGATAAGATCAGCGAAGTTATGTTCTATACAATTAATTATACTTTTTTAGGACTTTAATTACTAATCCCATTTGCTCAAGAAATGTACGACAATTTGTTTTTGGGTACACACATTCATTTGTACACACATATACAAATTTATATATAATACCTACATATGTTTGATGGCATTAGAATAACACGGAACCAAATTTTGTTCAACGAAAAGGGTGAGCTGCCACAAGAAGTGAAGAGCCACTGAGCTTGGCTTGAGTTCGTTCGCAAAAAAAAAAAGAATAAGGGTAATATGACAACACAACATACATAAACCGAACGCATAACTGCAACAACAACAAAACAAAAATCCATGTTTTTTTTCTTCCCTTTTTCATAGAAAGAAAGCAGAGAAAGTAAAAAGCAGCAAAGAGTGGCAGGTGGTGCTCAAATACAATGGGGGATGGGCTATACAAGACTCAGAACAAGCAAGCAAGCAACAACAACTTAAGACTAAATAACTGTAAATTGTTGTAGGTTAAAAAAATGGGAGAGGGTAGCAAAGCAAAAAAAAGTGACAATAACATAAACGAAATAAGAAAAAAAGAGAAGGAAATAAGAAATGCAAAAACGATTGGACTAAAAGTAAAAAAAAAATCAAACCGAACATTAAATGGGAGCTTATGTGAAGATGAAGAAGAAATTGCTAAAGCAAATGGTGGTAGGGTGAAATAAGTACAAATATGAGGTAAAAGCACAAGAGGTAGAGAATGGAGAGTTAGCGTGAGGGTTGTGTAAGAAATGTAGTTTTAAGAATATCATGGCGCGTAGTTAGTGGTTGGTTGCAAGCAAAACACGTATGGCACGTAGGGTGAGTAAAAGTACCTACGCATATCGACAAACATATAGAATAATATGTATATAGAATAATATGTATATGGAACACACAAATGTACGTGTGACGTTATTTACTTTGGCACAAAATAGCTGTTTTAGAAAGCAAGGGCAGGAGTTTAAGTGAAACGTTAACGATGGAAAAAATGTGTATGTGTTTAGGTAGAAAAAAATTATGTAAGAAGTAAGAAATATGTTGGCAAAGCTGCTGGTTTGGTAATTGATAAGCTATACAATAAGGCTCTGATACTGGATACAATTTCTTATGTAGACTACCTATTTCATTTTATTTTTATACCTTTCATGAACATGAAATGGTATTATAACTTTGGTCCGATGTTTGTAAGTATGAGAAGAAGTAGAGATAGACCCACCAATAAGTATACCGAAATGATCAGGGCGATGAGCTGAGTCGATTTAGCCATGTCCGTATGTCTGTTTGTACGCAAACTAGTCCCTCATTTTTTACATATCTTGATGAAATTTGGTAGGGAGCCGCCATTTTGCATGAGAATAATCATTTCATTCAAGATCGGACCAATTCAACGCATAGCTCCCATACAATCGATAGATGGGCTATAAATTTTGCTTGTAAAAAGCTAAGAACGAAAGGTTTGGTACTTATTATGTATGTAATCTGTGTAGTGAAAATCCAGCCAGATCGGACTTACATAACATATAGCTCCCATATAGTCGATTATTCCCATAAATGGAGTTTGGGCTATGTACCTTTAAATTATCAGTTTTGCAGAGTTTTTACTAATTGTGAGTAAGGATCGGATACTTAAAACCGTGATGCGTATTCATGAAAGGGATAAAGTCTTCGGCACAGACGAAGACAGCCCTTTCCTTACTTGTCTTTTTTTTAAGTCTCATGCAAGATTCCTTGCTAAGTTAAATTGATAAAAAGATATTTTCGCTCATTTGAGAAGTGAGGAAAATAAATTTTATTTTTGAAGATACAAAATTTTTTATAATTTTTTTTTCAAGTCTTCTGAAATGTATCTATAAAAAATTCCTTTTGAAAATAAAAAGCTTTTCAAAGAAAGAAATAACAAAAAAGAAACAAAAAACAATAATTTTTATACAAAAAAAGAAATAATTATTATTATAAATAGATAAATATATAATAGATAAAATGTAGCGACCTGAAAAAAAAATAATTTTGTTGATACAAAGAAGTTAAATAATTTATTGCTGCTAAAAAAAAAATTTTTTTATTTAAAAAAATACCCAAAAAAAAAATTTTATTTAAAAAAATTCCAAAAAAAATAAAGATTTTTATTTAAAAAAATTCCAAAAAAAAAATTCCAAAAAAAAATTTTATTAAAAAAAATTCCAAAAAAAAAATTTTTTTTTATTAAAAATTTTTTTATTGAAAAACATTTTTTTTTAAATCTAAAAAAATCTAAAAAAAATTGTTTAGCAAAAATTTATTACTGAAAAAAATAAAAAAATTAAAATTTTTAACAAAAATTTATTATTTTCCTTTTTTGTACCAACAAGAATTCAAAAGAAACTTTTTTTTGCTTACTTTTTTCAATAAATAATACTTTAACGGAAATTTTTTTATTCCATAATCGTATGTACCATAAAAAAAATTGTGGAATGTAATTTTTGTAATCCTATTTCATTCAATTACAACTGAAAGTGATTTTTTTTTAATTTTTAACTTGATTGGAAAGATAACTTGATTTTTTTTTCAACAGCTGAACTTCCATAGGTTTTTGAGGATACACGATATAATTCAGTAACAGCTTTAAAGAAAAGAATACTTTTTTTTTTAATTAGGTATTTATTTTTTTTTAAATAGAGTTGACTATCATTTTCATATTTTTGCTTTTCTTAAGTGTTATCACTATAAATGAGTATTAATACATTTTAATTAATTAGCAAAACGTTGTAATGGAATAGGGAAGGAAAATATAGAGACAATCGCCACACATTCTTCTAACAGATCAGATCAATTGTGAATGCTCCATTATTATTATTATCCCATCTGACGGCATTTCTTATTGCTCATGATGTATGTTTTTTATGTGTCCATTTTTAACAGTCCGACAGGGCTCCTCGATTTGGTTTATTTTTTATACCAACAATTCAGTTAATTTCTTTTTTTGTTGTGGCCTGTACATTTTTGCGGTGTGTATTTTTTATCTAGTGCAGAACCTACTCCCATGCCAAAGAAAAAACAATTATCTTTTTAGCCCACCCTATTATACACATTACTTAGCTCTAGCGCACCCATCAGACATAAGATGTAACTCTTTTGTCTTTAGTATAACACTGAGAAGTTTTGAATAGAATTTAACGACTAGTTCATTGTAAAACAGTCCCTCGCTTAAAGATAATCCTAACTTTAATTCTTATTGGCCACGAAAAGCAAGACGTACATAAGGTGTTATTATAAGCCATTAGAAGAGTTGTGAAGAACTTGTTAGTAAGTTTGAGACCAGAATTACCTCCATTTATATACTAAATATATATATAATTATATGGTAATACGCTCATCGGTAACACCGGGGACTCCGTTTTAGCTTTACTTATTTGCTGTTATCACCAACACAATATTTTGTTGGGTATTATATAAAAGTATATATGAATGGCTGTATTTATTTAGCATGTCACGCGTGGCACGCTGGCAGCCATTACTGTTTATATGTCAAACACACACGAATAAAAAATTACTTATAATCAAGCCTAGCATGCATATGTACCTATATAGCTAAGGTTAGGTGGCAGTTCTAGTGACGATGAGCACATTAAGACCCAGTTATGTGTCGTTGCAATACGACATTATTGAACGGTGACACCAACTATACTCGATAAAGCGAATCAATAAATAAGCTCTCCAAAACCTATGTAACATCCAAGCCGGACCAAGGAGGACCTCTCCTACCTACAAGCAGAAAACAGAAGGAATAATCCTGAATAAACAACATAGATTTCTATTTGTCAGTATTAATACTCCTTGTCATCAGTAGTTGATAACCTTTAGTGAGTCTGAGGCGTCAGCGGCAGGCATAGAGAAAATGGTTTCGATGCATGGAAGGCGCTGGAATCATCGAAAAGCCTATACAACCCACTACTCCGTCAAGGATATATATGTGACGGAGGTGGAAATTGTGAAACTATTTGGTGGGGATGCAGTTAAGGCAAGTGACAATGGTTTAGTATCCGTAGCTCGCAAGCTTAGTACCCGTATCCCAAAAGTATATTTATAACCCGGGGTGCGACTGCCTTGCCTAAAATGCTGACCAAGTCACGCGCATTCATTGATAGTATGGGTGTAGGTACATAAAGAGCTGCGCAGACACCAACCAGACCCAACTTCTCAAAAAAATAAAGGCGTTTTATGCTCAGTATCAAATCTCGCATATAAGAACTTTAAATAAGATTAAAACCATTTGATGGGACCTTATTTTCAGAGATCCTTGAACATGCAACACAAAGAATTTCTCGTTTGTCTATGAGATGTTACTCCGGTGGAGTTGCTTTAGTGTCACAATTCTTCACTCCCCGCTTTCTACTCTCCATTCTTTTTTACGCTTGATAGCCATACCTAACTACACTTTTTATACCTAGTAGTGCTACGCACACAATATATAGTAACTTTAGTCGCCTAACGGTGGTATGTAACGGCATAAATAAATCGAGATAGATATTGACTTATATATATCAAAATGTGCAGTACGAAAAGAGAAATTGATTAAGCCATGTCCGTCCGTCCGTCCGTCTGTTAACACGATAACTTGAGCAAATTTTGAGATATCTTAGTGAAATTTCGTATGCAGGTTACTTGGCATTCATATCCGCGCGCTATATAAAATGGGCGAAATCGGTAAATAGCCACGCCCACTTTTTATATGCTAATATTTTCGAAAATACAAAAAAGTGATTATTCAGTACATAATACACTTACAAGGATACAATTTGGTGTGTACATTAATGTTAAGGCAGAAAATAAATTTTTCAAGAAATTTTTGAAAATGTGTGTGGCACCGCCCATTTTTGATTAAGTCAAATTTAGAAATAATATTAATCATAAATCAAAAAGTATTCAAGATATTGAAACGATATTCAGCGCACATATTTATATTAATAGAAAAAAATTTGCGAAATCGGTTAAGTTCCACGCCCACTTTTATGCGAAGGATTTTGAAAAGGATCAAAGATATACTTAATGGGCAATAACTTTGCGTACAAAAACTTTATATCATTTCTATTTCACTTTCAAGGTGTACGTGAAGGAAGGAAGTCGAAAAATATAAATTTTTGAAATGGGCGTGGCCCCGCCCCTTTTATAGTGGATAATTCCACAAGACTTTTTATGCATAACTTCGGCAAAAACTGATTTGTCGAAACGATGTTTGGCGAAAATATTGAAAAAATGTATCAAGGTTACTGTTCGTTGTAAAAATGGGTGAAATCGGTCAACGGCCACGCCCATTTTTTTAACATAGTTCTAAAAATGTTGTTTGTATAGTGTAAAATGGGATAAGCTTTTCAAGCAAAACTCGAACGCAAAAAAAATTGTGTGGATTTTGGGGAATTAGGCGTGGCGCCGCCCACTTTTCAGCACAAAAATTCTGCTATTTTCAAAGGCGAGTGCTTGTAGTTTCAACCAGATTATACTCCCCCAAAAATTTGGCAAATCAGATGACACACAAATAAGATAACCCGGCAAGTTGTTAATATCCCACTGCAATAGGGAAGTTATATACCTTTTTGATTTGCATTCCTTTAATGAACATGGAATGTTTGTAAGTATGAGAAGAAGAAGAGATATGCCCATCAATAAGTATACTGAAATGATCAGAATGATGAGCTGAGTCGATTTAGCAATGTCCGTCTCTCTGTCCGTCTGTCTGTCTGTCCGTCTCTCTATTTGAACCCAAATTTTTCAAACATAAAATGTGCATGTATTGGTATTTTGAAAAAATGTGGTAACCAGTTGTTGGTAGGCAAGCTATTTATACTTAAATAAATTAAAAGCGGCCGACGTGGTGTGGCGGTAGTGTTGCCGGCCTACCACACCGAACGTCCAAGGTTCGACAGGTAACATCAAAAGTGGTTTGAAAAATTGTTTAGAAACGAGTTCGCTCTTCGACAGTGGTTTGGCAATCTCTCCGAGTGTCTTTCTGCAATGGAAGGCTGCTCAACAAAAATGCATCTCCTTTGTAGATGCCGTTCGAAGTCGGGAAAAATCTGTAAGTCCTGCCAATTTGTAGGAAAAAATTCAAAATACCACACCACAAATTGGAAGGGAAGCTCGGCGCAAAAATCTCTTAGGAGATTTATGATGATGTACCTGTTGTATACCGCGCCATAAATTTATATTTTTTTTAAATACATTTTTCTTACTTATAACAGAATTATTTTTATTAAAAACAATCAGCTGTCTTTATAATACGAAATGAAAAGTATTAAAATAGAAAATAGATACAATAGTGATAGATAGATAGAATAGATAGATAATAAATTGGTATGCCATAACAAATCTCTACTACGTATATAATGTTCGGTTCCACCCGAACTTACACTTCCTTACTTGTTAAACTTTCAAATTGGTGGAAACACAGTAAAAACTTCCTAATGGCAACACTTAACTCGGAGAGCTTGATATATAAAATTCTACCCATATTCAAAAGCTCATCCAAATGGGTCAAATCGATTTTGAGATAAAAGTGTATTTTCCCAAAAAATTAATTTTATGTGACTAGGAAGTAAGCCTAGATGGCAACCCTACAAATATTTTTTCAGATCTGACGTAAAATACCTTTTCTTTTTTACCCATACTGACATATCTTATTCAAATTTTAAAAATTCCAAATAGGTTACAACACTATAAAAATCTCATAGCGGCAACACTTAAGTGGGTTAGCTTGAAATGTAACATATGGCATATGCTGAAAAGCCTATCCAAATGGGTTAGGTCACTTTAGAAATAAAAGCGGATGTGCCAAAAAATTAAAATAATGGGATTAGGTGGCAACCCCGAATATCAACATTAACTAGAAATATTTTATTCGAAATGGGACGTAAAATACCTTTCGTTTGATATTCATATTGGCATATCTCACTTCGTTACAAAGAAATGAGATGGGTGGCAGCCCCATGAAAGTATCCTGAGTGGCAACAACTGCGTATAAATTCTTAGAATGTTCTTAGAATTCATAGAAAGCGGTTGATTGGTTTTGCGATGCTGCGGATATACAAATATAAAAGAATAACTCGTTTAAAGTTATAAGATAATTAAACTATGGATGCATATGGTTCGTATTCTAAAATCCACAAATCTGAAATCTCATTTGTAACGTATAATTCAGAGCCTACAAAGCTAAGAAATTTATAGGTTTTCAATCAGTCAATAAATTTCAAAACAATGATTCATAATTTTAAATGCTCAATTTCCCATTAATAATTTGTTAAACGTTTTAAGCCGTTTTTTTCGTAATTATTTTTCGACCTATGAACAAAATAACCAAATTAAGTTTTTTATCAATACTTGAAATTTACGTTTGAAAATCAAATATGAACTTGTCGTCATGCAAGCGACTAAATTTATGAGCGCTTATAATTTTTCTACTTGCTTTTTTTTTGGTTGTCTTCATTTCAAATATTTTTTTAGGAAAGCAGTAAAATGTTTAGCTATCATTGAAATATAATGACGTATATAAAACCGCCATAAATAATAAATTAAATTTCTAATTCACAATAATTTGCTCTCTACGCTGTATTCCTTATTATTACTTCATAATTCAGTATTTATGCATAACTCATAATTCATACCAAAAAATATAAAACTATATAGTCGCATACTGCTAAAATATGATTGGTATTTTGGACGCTTTAATGGCAATCACTTAACTCCACCCAAATTTATTTGGTAACGTAGCCGTACTATGGCATGGCCTACAACAAATACACACAAACTATATGCCAACTAAAATTGAGGCACTTACTTTAAATGCTTGACTAGGTTTGCTATTCGCCATATTTATTTATAATTTTTTTTTATGCGCACTAACAAAAAAAAAACAACAACAACAAATGAAACCAACAATTGCCTAGCATTGCCACAAAGTAAAACAAAATTATGGATTCTCTTCAAATCGCGTTTCTAGGAATGTTGCACCCTCTTTTAAGGCGAAACAAATAAATAAATATG
Source organism: Merzomyia westermanni (assembly GCA_949987695.1). NCBI lineage: Eukaryota > Metazoa > Arthropoda > Insecta > Diptera > Tephritidae > Merzomyia > Merzomyia westermanni. The sequence goes on along the minus strand of OX465290.1, from coordinate 24,428,259 downwards.
CGAATTGGTAGGTTTTTCATGCGAAAAACAACAACAAAATTAATATACGTATATATGTATGTATGTATGTGATTTGGGCAAAATGGCATTTCATTTCATTGCTTTGAATTACATGTTGCAAGTGTTTCCAAGAGCAACAAACCTCAACACAACAAAAACAAAGAAAAAACAGCAAGCAAAAATGATAATGGCTGCACCTCGAAAATGCATTGCGAAAGCAAAGTGCACGCATACACACAAAGGTGGCATGTTGCTGGTGTTTGTTATTGTTGTTATGTTTAGGGTTGAAATAGGGCGCGCAGTTGACAATGAATGCGAAAGAAAAACAAACCTGCAAAGCTTTAAACAAGGAGTAAATGTGGCGGCAAGTTGCATGTGCAACATTGCAACAATGGCCGCCATGCAATGGAATGCATGCCACAAACTAACACACACACGCATTCATAAGTGCATGTCACGCAAAAATTGTATGACGGCTCTTGAACACAGCAGTTGTGTGCGTGTGTTTTTGATAGTGTGCCGGTGTGCTTGTGTGCTTTAGGCCCAATAATGGCTGACTTGTATGGCGGCAACGATTGGAATTATTTTCACTTACAATGGTATTAACTTTAGGTCGTATGATTGTAGGAAGTGCCTGAAGCTTTGATAAATCCATAAGTTTTTTTTGTTAACGAGATGTTTGATTTAGCTACCTAAGTCTCGCAGCTGATTTCTCGCTTATTGTTGTTGTTGTTATTGTTATTAACAGTGCTTCGCCCTGCCTAATGGGCACGATCACTCTGAGAATCGTCATCAATCTCTTCTAGCGGGAGTCCAAGGAAACGCGCAGTTTCAGCAGCGTTGCACCAGAGTGGTATTGGTGTTAGAAAAGTAGGTTCAATTGAACAAGAAAAGAAATATTTGGTATCATGAGGGGGCTAACGACATGCAGGGCACGTATTTGGTATGATGGGGTTCAGTCTGGATAAGTAAGTGTTTAACCTGTTATGCTTTCTGGATTCTTCTTTCAAAAGGAGACACAACCTCTGTTGCCCCGATTCGTCAATTATAGATCCCGCTTATTTGTTGTAAAACCTGACTTCATCTTCAAGCTCAAAATCGCTGTACCTCGAAGTTTCCTTGAAAATTTCTCGCTGATGGAATCTAAACATTGCGGTCTCTAATGGCCAGCGCTTGGATGTTGTTGTGTTGGCGATGCCTCGTCCTTCCTAGTCGTCACTTTCCTTACCTAGCCCTGCCTAACTAGCCAGCGATTGGTCGACTTCTTTGCTTCTACTTAGTTCGAGGCATGTGTGTAGCTCAAATTCTTGTCCAAGGTTTTACCCCTCTGAACAAGGACACGGGCAGATATAGGAACACTAAAGTTGTTTACCTTTGGTAAAAATGTCTTCAACGAAATTTTTTCAATTTCAATTCGTTTTGAATCGGTTTAGTGAAACTCAAAAAATCAACCGTAGTATCTGGCAAGGTCATTTTCTGAATATATACACACAGACAAGATAAATAGGCTCGGTTGGGTTAGGGACTGTGAATGCGGCCTGAATTATATTTTTAAGTCATTTATTTTTCAGTCTTCCTGCGGCTTTCGATCTATTCGTTAGTCAAACGTTATGCTGAAACTACAGCGATACGGATAAGACGTGCTTTGAGTCTTTTCTAGGTTACAGGAAAACCAAACCAGTAACTCGGTTTTTGTGTTGTGCTTGCAAAAGCAAGTCTTCCGGAAAAACAAATATAAATTCTGGACTGGTATTGAAGCCTATCAATACACCAAGTATCGAGCTGAAACGAGTCTTAGTAAATCTTCGAAGTTCTACGAAGAGTTGAACCAAAATACTTCTTCAGAAAAAGCTGCCTTCTTCATGGGCTTTATTCGGCTTATGGATAGTCACAATTATCCTATCAACAGCGAATTCCGCTGGGCTGTCTATGCCAGCCAAGTGGCTTGCACTTATTTTTGACTGCAAAATTCTTGACAGATTTCGCCAGCCTAAGAAGTTAAACAGTAGCTCTCTAAATGCTTTTTACTCCCTCCATAGAGAGTGTTGACGACAACTTTTCATTGAGAAGGTCCGTTTATTTGGTCACTTTGATGCTCGATAAATAATTTCAGCTTAGAAAAAAATTTATTACACAGAAAAAAATTTTAAAAGAGAAAAACAAAAACTAAGAAGGCAGTAAAAATTACAAGCGTCAATAATTTAAGTTGCTTAAACCTTAAGCGATTTTTTCAGATTCATTTTCGAAGAGATATTAGCTGACTTTTTTTTGTCCTTCGATGCTAGATAAAAGTTTTTCTGTTAGCCTAAAAGAGTTTTTGAAATGAAACAACAAAAAAAGCAGAAAAAATTTTAAGGTCTTCAAATTTTAGCTGCTAACTTGCAAGCGACAAGGGCAAATTTAATTTTCGAACAATATTTCAAACATTGCAAAAAAAAAAACATTTCAAAATGTTATTTAATTGGCATGTCGCTAAGTGCTTGCCAATAAAAAATCGACTTTTATAACTACTAAACTAATTTTACTAATTATACTTTGCTAAAAGTTTACGAATGAAATAGTGTTATATTAAGCTATTTTCAGAACGGAAACCATAGATATTATAACTTATGAAAATAGTTGAGCGTTTATAATAGTCGATTTTTTTTCGCTTAGCAATTAGCGACTTAAGAATAAAATAACAAAATAATTTTTTTTTTTTTTTAGAAATTGGAAATTCGCTTTAAAAATCACATGTGAACTTGTCGCTTGCGAGTTAGCAATCAAAATTGTGAGCGCTTATAAATTGTTCTGCTTGCTTAATTTTTAGTTATTTTCCGTTCAAAAATTTCTTGAGGCAAAACAAAAAAAATGTATCTAGCAACGATATGAAGAATAAAACTCGGCCAATATATACAACTTCAAGCCTAGTGTAGGTTATAGAGAGCACTGAGTTCCCATTTTAAAAGGTCGAAATTAACGAGTTGAAACCAGCAGGTATTTTACAATTAACTCTTAGTCTAATCATAGTCCAGCACTAGTTAGGTTACAAGAGACCACATAAGAGGACATGAAGACGTCAAAATATACAAAGTTTAATGATCATACTAAAAGAAAATCTGTATGCATTTTTGCAAAAAAATTTTATATCAAAAAACCACAAACAATTTATCTATGCATTTCTGACGATAAAAGCGGCACTTAAATAAATAAATAAATTATAAGAATGTGAAAAAGATTTATGTGTGCAGTTAGTTGTCAGACGAAGCGTTAAAATGTGCAAACACACACGCGAATTATTATAAAAATAGAAATGTTGCTAGGTTAATAGTTTCAAACAAAGTGCTCGCTTGGATTTTTTCTTGTTTCTCACTTTGTAATTGATGGCGTTGGAGGGTTAAGAGGGCCAGAACGAGCTATGCTTTAGAATATAATGTAGATATTCATTTATATATATGTACCTACGACTATCCACAATAACAACAGCAATAAACGACTGCTGCAATGACGGCAGCAGTGCAAAAAAAGCTCAAGCGGAATAGCCACGGAAATATGAGACGCTTCTAAGTTAGTGGGGAATAAGTCTAATACAAGTATGTATGCATGCGCTTATATATTTTTAAAAACTCTATCTAATGTTGTTATACATGCTTATGTAAAAATGTGTTTATCTTATGAGTGGCTTGAACATAAATTTTGCAGCAATTACAGTCAATGCTCGATATATGCAAATACACTTTTTTTTTTTTTTTTCTTATTAAATTGTGTGTAGTTAGCAACCATTTTCTTGTAAATTCAATGATTAATAATGCGTAATGCAGCTCCCGCAGCCTCCAGAAAGCAAAACAGCAGTAGTTGGAATTTTCGTCTGTATGTTTGTACGCGCATCAATCAAAAGCTGCTGCATGAAATTGTATAAACTATTCAGCCATATACTGCCTGAGCTCTCACTTCAAGTTTAAGACCACCTTTAAAACACTTTATCAGCTTTTACATAATGATGGCTATAAAAATAAGCTTAACGACTTTTAGACATGCAAAAAATGTCAATTCTAAATGCTTTTATTCAGCTAATAATAGATATTATCAAGAGACATCTGGCGCATATCAGTGTAAAAGAAGTCAAAACATTTTCTTTCGAACTTTTACATGTCTATTTGTATATATGTTTGCACGCGCATCACTTAATAAGTATTGCTTGAAAATTTATTATTTTTTGATCGTTCTTTAAAAGATGGCAATCTAAAAATTTATAACAAATATATATATATATATATTTCGATAATTAACTACATTGCCTGCCTACCATGGGTTCTGAATAGTGTCAATTTTCGCCAGTCTCCTCTGTAACACTTCATTTGTTTGTATGTTTTCATGTATTTATATTCAAATTTGTTGTTATTGCTGTTGGTATTAGTGTTCTGTTCTATTGTCTTTTTTAACGATTTGCAGAGTGCCAAGCTGAACAACCTTGAATCTAAGCGAATTGCACGTACACACATAAATCTCACAAGCATATATAGTTAAGTAATCACTGCGCTGCAAGCTTCCGCTTATTTGTCTTTTTACTTTAACCCTCACTTCTTTTAATTTTTCCACTCGCAAAATTTCTAACGAGTTAATGTGGATTTTTATTAATTCTTTGTTGTTTCTTTAAGATTTTTACTGAGGTGCATGCATAACACGAACTTGTATAAGGGAATTTTAGTAGATATATACTATGAATAAGTATTTATGTATATATGTATATCTATCCATACATATATGCACAAATTAATGCTGTTTTCTTTTTTGTCTGTTTAATGGTCTTTTAAGTAGATATATTACACTAGATTTTTACATTTTTTTTCTTTTAATTTGGTAGTCTTTTTTATACGCTCTAACGAGTCCCGCATACGTACAGTCCGACGTTTGCGCATGCGCAGTAAATGCAGTGAACATGTGCAAAAAAAAACCTTTATTTCGCAAAATTAAAGTAACATTAAAGCAATGTAAATATATTTTGACTTTTTTTTTTTTAAATTAATAATGAATTAAATTACCGCAAAACAACGAAAAGAAGCTTGAATACAAACTAAGGAATTAAATCAAATTACAAATAAACAAAAATAAAAATAAAGTCAAAAAAGAACTATTTAGAAAAAACCTTTGAAAAATTAAGTAAGAATATATATAACCCTCTTGCAAAGAATATGGCAGTCTAAAAAACTTCTTGCATGTACTATATATGCATATAAATTTGTTCACGAGGAAAATAGAAATTGATTAGGCAATCTCCGTATGTCCGTCTTTGACCTCACAATTTGAGCAATATTGAGATATCTTACTGAAATTTGTTAGGCGATTTCCTTGGAACTTATCTCCCATTAAAATGTGCGAAATCAGATAATAGCCACGCCACTTTCTTTATTTCTAACATTTTCAAAAAAGGCAAAAAAAAGAACAAGTAAGGAAGTCTAAGTTCGGGTGTATCCGAACATTATTGAATTGGTCGTGGTAAATTGTTGTGGAGTGATGACCTATAGAGGTTGTAAACTTTTTCTACTACCATGTGGGCAATCTTATCTGGCGTCCAAGGTACTCAAGCGATCTTTAGGAACTTTTCACAGCAGATTCTTGGATTCACTGGTTACAGCATAGGCTATATATAATTTTGAAAAACGTTGATAGTATACCTTGTATTATGTTTCGTAATTTTAGTTAACACGGTTCTGAAGTTAATAATAACTGAAATTTGACATTTTGTTCCTTTATATGTGGGCGGTACCACGCCCATTAACATCATCAGGTCATTGTAACTAGGAAATTCTAGCGTTCTATCTGCATCAGTGCAGACGATATGACATGTTCCGGTTTCCTACTTCTCTTTTAGAAAACTTTGGTCCAAAAGTGGGCGTGGCCGTCGACCGATTTTGCTTATTATCCGTAGGTGTACTCTACATGTCTATAGTATACCTCGTATCAAGTTTCGTAATTCTATCTTACACCGTTCTGAAGTTATTAACAGTCGAATTTTAAATTTGCTTGACTTATAAGTGGGCGGTTCCACACCCACTTTCCAAAATTTTGCAAAAATCGTATAAAGTATAAGAAAGGTGAGGTTAATGCAATATTATATTACCACACCTGTATCAGTTAATTAAATATGGGCAGTTCAATGTTTCTACCTCCTTTCCATATAACTTTTATGAAAAAGTAGGCGTGGTCGAAACGCGATTTCGCTTATTTCCTATTGGTGCATTAACCACAACAATAGTATGCCTCCTTCGAAATTTCGTTATACTACCGTAAATGGTTCTGAAGTTATTAACAGTCAAAGTTTGAAAATCTCTTCACTCATATGTGGGTGGCGCCACACCCCTTTTCTAAAACTTTGATAAAATCGCCAATGGGGCAATCAAATCAATAAATTTAGCAAATTTCATCATTGTAGCTGCTTCTATTATTGAATTAACCCATTTTATACGTTTTTCGAAATTTTCGATATCGAGAAAAGGGGCGCGGTTAAAGTTAGATTTCGCCCATTTCAAATAGCAACCTACCTTGGCTGCAAAGCAACCCGTGTGCGAAATTTCATTCAAATATCTTAATTTTTACTCAAGTTATCGTGTCCCCGGGCGGACGAACATGTTCTAATGGACTCCTTTGTTCATTCTTAAAACTTGGATATATGGAACTCTATATCTATCTCCTTTATTTTGTGCCGTTACAAACCACCGTTATATGACCAAAACTATGATACCCTATGTACTATTTAGTACACATTGGGTATAAAAAAGTAACTATTCCCCACGCGATACACCCATTAACACATATCTACGAAGAAATTTTGCAAAACTTTTTATACCCTAACTAGGTAAGTCTAAAAATTCGGCTATTTTCTAATGTGATTACTAATAATTTTATACAAATATGTTAACCCAAATACTTATAGCATATTCGTGCCTAAAATCCAGGAAATCGGAAAACAAACTAGGTAAATACACAGTCAAGCAGTTAGGACACACTGCAAAATGTTACTTATATATTTTTTGGCTATTTCTTTGTTTAAAAAAAATGATTGTATAAGTTATGGGGTTTTATCCGAACTTAGACGTTCTTACTTTTTCAATTTGTAGCTAAAAACTAAAAAAAAAAAACAAGTAAGGAAAGGCTGTCTTCGACTGTGGCGAAGGCTTTATACCTTTCATGAATACGCATCACGGTTGTAAGTGTCCGATCCTTATCACAATTAGTAAAAACTCTGCAAAATTGATAAGTTAAAAACCCCATTTATCGGAATAATCGATTGTATGGGAGCTATATGTTATATAAGTCCGATCTGGCTGCACAGATTACGTACATAATAAGTACTAAACCTGCAAAACTTTACGTTCCTAGCTTTTTAATTGGAAAAGTTATAGCCCAAAACCCATTTATCGAAACTATCGATTGTATGGGAGCTATGCGTTGTATTGCTCCGATCTTGCTGGTTCCGACAAATGATTAATCTCATGCAAAATGGCGGCTCCATACCAAATTTCATCAAGATATCTCAAAAACTGAGGGACTAGTTTTGCGTACAAACAGTCAGACGAACATGGCTAAATCGACTCATCTCGGTATACTTATTGGTAGGTCTATATCTTCTTCTTCTCATACTTACAAACATCGCACCAATGTTATAATAACATTTCTTGTTCATGAGAGGCATAAAAAAACACTTTTTAAATTACTTACGAAGTTTCTCTATTTCCTGCAGGGTTCTAATGATACACTGCAAAAAGTTGATAGCAAAAAACGCATAAAAAACTTCACCACGTTTAAAGCAATTAATTTGTGAATCTCGTAAATTTTTTTTTTTGTGCATTTTACTGCCTTCAGCATTGTTGTTACTTTAATTATGCGCCGTTGTTATTATAGGAATGTGTTAAGAATAATGTGCATGAAGTCGAAGTGGGGGCGACAGCAGCAAAGGCAATGGAGCTAGAATGTGTAGTTCCGTCAAGAAAAGGTTGGACGGTCGGACGGCACATCGAATGACGATTCAATGTCAGTGTCAAGTTTGTTAGGCGTGAAACAAATACATGTATGGAGAGGTGTGTAATGAGCTAATTGCAGGCCAGAACAAATGAGCTAGCGAGTTGGCTAAAGCCAAGAGGTACAGCTACAACAATGGTACTGCTAAGTTGGAGATACCTACGTACTTATATAATTAAGAACATAAAAGCAACTGATTTTATACAAAGTATAAAAATCACTTATAGACAGGTCTGTATTGAAGTGTTTAAAAGCGACGGAAAAATAATATAAATTTAATTTCTTGTTAATGGCTGGCAACTTTCGCTTTTTATACCTTTCATTAATATGAAATGGTATTATACCATTGGTCCGATATTTGCAAGTATGAGAAGAAGAAGAGATAGACCCACCAATAAGTATACCGAAATGATCAGGGCGATGAAATGAGTCGATTTAGCCATGTCCATCTCTCTGTCTGTCTGTTTGTACGCAAACTAGTCCCTCAGTTTTTCAGATATCTGGATGAAATTTGGTATGGAGCCGCCACTTTGCATGAGATTAATCATTTGTCGGAATCAGCAAGATCGGACCAACATAACATATAGCTCCCATACAATCGATAGTTTCGATAAATGGGTTTTGGGCTATAAATTTTGCAATTAAAAAGCTAGGAACGTAAAACTTTGCAGGTTTGGTACTTATTATGCATGTAATGTGTGTAGTGAAAGTCACCTAGATCGGGCCAACATAACATATAGCTCCCATACAATCGATAGTTTCGATAAATGGGTTTTGGGCTATAAATGTTGCAATTAAAAAGCTAGGAACGTAAAACTTTGCAGGTTTGGTACTTATTATGTATGTAATGTGCATACTGCAAATCAGCCAGATCGGACTTACATAACTCCCATACAATCGATTGTTTCGATAAATGGGGTTTGGGCTACGTATCTTTAAATTATCAGTTTTGCAGAGTATTTACTCATTGTGAGTAAAGATCGGACACTTAAAACCATGATGCGTATTTATGAAAGGTATAAAGCCTTCGGCACAGTCGAAGACAGCCCTTTCCTTACTTGTTTAATAAACGATTTCTTCATTTTTGCTTGTATGGATGTTGTTTATAAGGGCACCACCAACCTTTTCATATTAAATACTATGTTATTTTTAAAACCGTCCAATTCTGAAGGCATCTGAGTTGCATAACGATTTTTTCTTACATAGCCAGCAAATCTGTCATGCTTTTTTCGCAGCACAATGTTCATATCTAAGAAAGTATTCAGCAAGTATTCCTCATGAACATGAAATGGTATAATAAATTTGGTTCGATGTTTAAAAGAGAAGAAGAAGAGATGGGCCCATGAATAACTATAACCATGAATAGCTATACTGAAATGATCAGATGAGCGGACTCATTTTAGTCATTTAGTACCTCACTTTTAAAGATTTCTAGCCAAAATTTTGTAATATAATGTTCACCAGAAGACCCGACCACGCTTCACTGCAACACAGAACTTATAATAGACTGAGTCCGATATTAATCATTATATCTCCTAAACCAATTAAGATATGGAACTCAATTAGCTACATATTTTGAGTCACCCTGGTCCACATATTGGTCGATAACTTTTAGACTAGTCGAACAAGTGGTTATCGTAGATTTTATTTAGATGCCTAGTAATGTACTCGTGAAAGATGTATTCAATATCTGTAAGCAGTTTTTCGGTGATGCGCGCACAAAGTTACAGACAGACAGACAAAAACTCTTAAAACTGCTGTTTTGGATTCCATTGTAATGATCCCTTCTATCAATTTTTGCTTGAATATCTGCAATGTGCAGGCATCGAGATGTTTCCATTTTATTATATGTGGAGATACGACCGGAAAGTACCGGTATAAAGCCTTCGGCGCAACCGAATACAGGGTGGCTGATGAATTTTGCTACATTAAGAAACTCAAATAATTTTTTTTTTCAGTGTAAGGAACTCATTTTTCTTTTATTCATGTTAAAGCTCATTAAATTTTATTAAATATAGCTTAATTAGTTTTAAAAATAATGGAATTTAAATGCCCCCCCTGCTCGTCGATGCATGTGCGGCATCTTACCAAAAAGTTGTTCATTACTGCTTGGAGATTTGAGACAGGAATAGCCGCAATTGTTTCTCGAATGGATTGCCTTAGTTCATTCAAATTTGTTGGTTTTGCTTTGAAGACTTCCTGTTTGCAATAACCCCACAAGAAAAAGTCAGGTGCAGTAAGGTCAGGCGACCTGGGTGGCCAACGGAATGTGGAGTTTCTGGATATCAGCTTATTGGGAAATTTTCGTCGCAATTCTGTCATAACAGGTTGGGCTATATGAGGAGCTGCACCATCTTGCTGAAACCATACAGAGTTGAAAGAAATTCTCATTCGGCGTAATTCTGGATAGAAAAACTCTCTCAACATGCTCAAGTAACGGTCTCCAGTAACCGTAACGGTGTGACCGTTTTCTTCGAAGAAGTAGGGCCCGACAATGCAGCGTGATGAAACTGCACACCACACTGTGACACGAAGTGGATGCAATTCCGTCTCATGGAGTATCTGTGGGTTGTAAGCACTCCATATTCGACAATTTTGTTTGTTTATGTTGCCGTTTAAATCGAAATGGGCCTCGTCAGACATGAAAAGACAGTTCAACATGTTTCCATCCTCTTCCACCATTTGAAGCATCTTCTGGCAAAATTCCAAGCGAATCGGCAAGTCTGCAGCGTTCAGTTTGTTGGCCATTTGAATTTTATATGGGAATAAGTCCAAATCTTTGTGCATAATTGACTGTAATGACTGTCTGCTTACACCCATTTGAGCAGATAAGCTTCTTGTCGAAACACGTGGATTGTTTTGTATGGCAGCAGCTACAGCAGCGATTGTTTCCTCCGTTCGAACTGAAGGGTTTCGATGGTAAGGTCTTCTGTTGACTGTCCCATGCTCGGCAAAATTGTTTACAAGTCTTATTATGGTCCATCTGCTCGGAGGATTGCCGCCAAACGTGCGCCTATACTCTCTTTGAACCGAAACTACGGACTCCAGTGCGTGATAGCGGCGGACAATCCAAATTCTTGTTTCAGTGTCCCAGTTATCCATTTTTGTTAAATGTAAAAGTCAATCTGCAAAATAAAAAAAAAAATTAACCAGATTCATTAAATAGAAAAAAAGTTATTTAATTTTTTTTTGGTAGCGGCTTTCATTAGCCACCCTGTACACCCCTATCCTTGTTATTTATAATTTTAAATTTATTTTTTTTGCACACTTCTTCTTACAATAAGTCTTTTTACAGAGTTATTGCTTAGAATATTCGTCTATGATCACTTAAAAATGTTTTGCATTAAAGTAGGCGTGGTTCTTAACTGATTTCGTCCATTTTTTCGGAACAATCCATTTAATCAGGGTAATTTGTGTGCCAAACTTTGTTATATCTTAAACGGGTTTTGATTTAATAATTTTAAGCTTTATCAACAGCAGACTTAATCAAAATCAAGCGATACCGGTTGTGAAAATTATGAATTTATTTTTTCTTCCAAATACATTAATATATATCTGTCTATATCTATCTCGACTCTTTCACGTCGACTTATGGCTGAACAAATAAAGTTAATATAGGCACTCTGCGAGCATTTCTCAGCTGAGTATAATTTAAACCCTTGCATTTCTTGTACTTTTCCAACTGGATTACAAAAGATTATTGCTGAAATATTTTTTTGTGTGTGATGATTGTGTCTAAGGGCTAAATTGCTATCTAATAAATGTTTTTTCATTTATATTTAGCGACGCGCCATTGCTGTGTCATTTTGACCTAATTTCGTGCGTATCGCTCATTACGAGAAATTTTACCAAATAAAACTGTTGTTGATAAATTTATTGTGCGTCGAAACTAAAGATGGGAAGTCGGGACTTAGCAGCGCGGGACAGAGGTGCCTTATGGGTAAGCTCTTTAAAGTCCACAACATGCGAGTGGTTAGAACCATTTATTGTTAAATTTTAAACAACACGATGATATGATAAAAACATTATAAATGTTAATAAAAATATTATAAATTATTTTTTCTATTAAGCCCAAATGTATTCAAAACTAGTTAGTATGGCACAAAGATTCCCATCTCTAGTTGAAACGTTATGCATACCACGTAGGTTCACATAAATTAGAGCTTTAATCTGCCATGTACAATTTTTTAATATAAACATAGAAACATACATATCTACCTAAATATGTATAAATATGCACATAGCTACACAAAAAGAATACAAGAAAAAATGGCGAAAGTGAAGATCAGCGCTCAGTAGAGCTAAAACAAACGCTCTTTTTATTAAATTAATTTTTTCTGTCTAGTTTTTTCTTACGGTTTTTAATTTGTTTTTTCTCTTCGCAAATTCAAACGCACAAAGCACATAAAACGCTAAGCCCTGTAGGAAATTTTGTAGTTACTATCAATTTTAACTCTAACCTACTTATTACCCACTTTGTAAATGCGAATTAATTTATGTTTGTTTGTCCCTTGAAAAGGTCCAAAGATTTCAGACGAGATTTATAAAATTGTACAGAGTAGATGCATGAGTACACTGGGTACAGCATAGCATAGATACAGGTTTGAAAAGGTAGGCGGGGTTAGTAAAGTTTTGATATTAATAAAACTCCGCAACTACTTTTACCAGGTATCTTATATTTGGTATGAAGCAGTAGGACTTTGTTAGAAGGTTAAAGGAAGAGGAAAGGGAAGAAGAAGAATATAAATTTAAGTATGAACAGGAAAACTAAATATAAAACAGGAGAACAATTATGATATGGTGGGGAGGAATTCAAAGAGAATAAAAAAAAGAATAGTTAAATACAGAAAAAAGTGAGAGATGAGAAGGCAAGAAGGCCAATAAATCCCTACATGTAATAAAATTATAACAGGTCGATGTCTGTACATTGCAGATATTTAAGAAAAAATTTTAGCAGCGGTCATTATTGAGCCAATGGAATTCAAATTAATAGTTCATTAGAATTTTTCTCTGTATATTTACATGTCGCCTGTCACTGAAACACTGCTGAATGAATTGCGTTGCACTACAAAACGCATAAGCTAACATTTAGGATATCTCCTATTTCAATAACTCGACCGGTTTAGAAGTTATTGACCATTACGTGGCCCAGAGGTGACCAAAAAAAAACTAGTACAATATGGGTATCAAACGAAAAGTGCTAATGAGTGCTGCAATAAGCGTTGTAATTAGTTCCTATGTATCAACTTCTTGTGTAAATGGTCATCTAACCGCCTGGGCGATTTTGACCGTCCAATATAGCTTGCCAGTCGTTCCTTCGTTGAGCCAACTGGCGCCAATTGGAAACACCGCGGGCTCGCAAATCGGTCTCCACTTGGTCCTTCCAACGGAGTGGTGGTTTCCCCCTTCCTCTGCTTCCACCGGCGGGTGACGAGAAGAATACCTTCTGGGCTGGAGCATCTTCGCTCATTCGCACAACGTGGCCTAGCCAGCCAAGCCGCTGTGTTTTAATTCGCTGAACTATGTCGGCGTCTGCGTAAAGTTTATACAGCTCATTATTAAATCTTCTTCGGTACTCGCCGTCGCCAACGTGTAGAAGTCCACAAATCTTTCGATGAACCTTTCTCTCGAATACTCCCAGAGCCGCGTCTTCAGATGTTGTTAGTGTCCACGCTTCTGCACCATAGAGCAGGAAGGGTGCGATGAGTGACTTGTAGAGTGCTCTTTTCGTTCGTCGAGAGAGGACTTTACAAGAGTAATTCTTCGTCGGATTTCTAGGCTAACGTTATTGTTGGTGTTAATGCTGGCTCCCAGGTAAACGAAGTCCTTTACTATTTCGAAATTATTGCTGCCAACAGTGGCTTGGTTGCCAAGGCGCCAATGCGCTGACTCTTTGCATGATGACAGAAGGTACTTCGTTTTGCCCTTGTTCACCACCAAACCCAGCAGGAGTAAGCAGGAGTTACGGCGCGGTTGTTAAGGCGAATGATATCAATATCGTCAGCATACGCCAACATTTGCATGCTTTTATAAAATATCAACTGGTTTCGGAAATATAATGAGTAAAATCGCAGTCGAGTCTTTTAGTAACATCTAACATCCCATTTATCAACTGACTACCTATCAAGTTATAAGTAACCAGTAAGTAGTTGAATACAAAAAAAAAAAAAACAGAACACTGCTATTCCGTATAAGACTTGTAAGTTGAGAGCAATACTAGTTACAAGAAATTAAAAAAAAATTTCCAAATCCATAGTTCACACATGGTTAATTAAATCTCCTAGTGGGTTTGTCGCTCAGAAAATACACTGTTGCTACTTGAATACACGTCACGTAGATTTGTATATACCATCCTTACGCGTATATGCGGCTATCAGCGCCTGCGGAGTCATGTGTCGATATGCACACCCCCTAACGCCACTCGCCTACCCGCACGCCCAGCTTCTTTTTATTCAGTGCCACTGTTTTGGCAGTCTAATTTCCTCTATTTTTACTTCTTCTTTTACCTACTCATCGCCTCACCGCCAAGATGAGATCACCAACGCCAATTGCGTGTAGATATGCGAACCTTGCTATACTTTTTGTATGTTCATACATATACAGGGTGTTTTTTTTACAGGTTTGTTTTTTGAATAGAGATAAAACTGGCATTTTGTGGTCAAATCTGGCAACTCTAATGTCATTTATGTTCAGTTTGGTTTGCCATTTCATCATGAACAGGTTGACAAAAGAACAACGCTTGCAAATCGTGCAAATTTATTTCGAAAATAATGGTTCAGTTCGCGAAGTTTACCGTGAGCTCCGTCCATTTTATGGTCGACATAATCGTCCATCAGAGCAATTAATTCGGTTAACCATGGATCGTTTTCGCACTACGTTTACTCTATGTGATAATACGCATCCGCAGAGACGTCGAACAGTGCGCACCGAAGAAACAATTGCCGCTGTAGAGCAAAGTGTTGAAGAGGACCCGAATGAATCGATTCGCCACCGTGCACAGCAATTGGAGCTTTGTCCATCAACTTTATGGAAGATTTTGCGAAAAGATCTTGGCTTGCGACCTTACAAGATCCAGCTTGTGCAAGAATTAAAGCCGCGAGACCATGCAATGCGTCGTGATTTTGGTGTATGGGCCGAAAATGAGATTGATTTCGATGCTGATTTTCATCGCAAAATTTTGTTCAGTGATGAGGCTCATTTTTGGTTGAATGGCTACGTCAACAAGCAAAATTGCCGCATTTGGAGTGAAGAGAATCCACATGAGACCCTTGAAACGCCATTACATCCACAAAAACTGACTGTTTGGTGTGCTCTATGGGCTGGTGGAGTCATTGGGCCATACTTCTTCCGCAATAATGCTGGAGAGGCAGCTACCGTTAATGGAGACCGGTATAGAGCCATGATAACCGACTATTTTGTTCCCGAATTGGATGGCATGAATGTGGATGAGTTGTGGTTCCAACAAGACGGCGCTACATGCCACACAGCGCACGTCACAATCGATTTATTGAAGGAAACATTCGATGAGCGCATAATTTCGCGGAATGGACCTGTCAATTGGCCACCAAGGTCGTGTGATTTGACACCATTGGATTATTTTCTTTGGGGATATGTGAAGTCGCTCGTCTACACCAACAAACCAGAAACGTTAGGGGAATTGGAAGCCAACATTCGTGGCGTTATTGCCGACATACGGCCCCATATGCTCGAAAAAGTGGTTGAAAATTGGACCTGTAGAATTGGCTTTATTCGAGCCAGCCGCGGCGGCCACATGCCCGAAATCATATTTAAACATTAATGGCATAAAATTATCCTTCCAATAAAGCCAAATTGATGGACCTTAAAACGATTTTCTTGTATTTTATTTCAATTCGAAGTTCTATACCCCTAAAAAAAACACCCTTTATCGACGGTGTTGCCATCTCAAATGTCTATATAAAAGCGTCTAATATTTAAGTTTGTCGTAGCGCGTATACGCATACCTTTCAAAAAATTTGCTTCACATCGCTTTTCGCCGGTCGTACATGCAAATTGACTACCACTTCTGCCCATCGAAGTAAAGCGATCGGCTCCAAAGTGCTGCTCACATTGAAGAGGGCGCACCGCGCTAAAGACACGGTTTACTCCCGCGCGCCTCTTCGTGCGCTGCCTTGTTTATGTGCGTAACGCTTTAATTGTATATTTCAATAAATTTTTTGTTTGTTGCTTTTCACTGTTTGAATTTTTATTATTTTTGCTGTTATTTTTTGATTGAATTTTTTTTGTTTGCCATTTTGTTTCTATTTCGTTATCGGTCTGATTCCCTATATACTGTGCGAACCGAGCGATATGTGAATACCTAACAGATACAGAGAAACGATGTTTGAACGAGTGTGCGTAAAGCTTTGTGAACTGAAACTTTAAGTAAATGATGATAGGCGCCGCTGAGTAGAAGGGATGGAGCGGTGAAGCGGTGCGCTGTGTATGCCAATAATCTAGCGTTAGGGTCTTGTCAACATCTGTTTTCTGATTACGCAATGCACATGTGTACATATTCGAATATATTTGGTGCTTAACAGTGACTGTGACAATTGTTCACGCATATTATTATTTGACCAGAGATACTAAATATAGAGGGCTTAGTTTATAGTACGTGCTCGTAGTATTTTTTTAGGACTCGGACTTTAAAGCTTTTGAATAGACTAAATGCAAGTTACTGCCTAACGGGAAAGGTTCTTAAAAAATAAATAATTTATAACTAGTAGTCATACATATATAAAAAATTTTCTGTAACTTTTTCAGTGTAAATAGCTTAAACAATAGACCAAAAAAACGAAACGAAAAATGGCATTGAAAATGGCTCATCGCCGAAACCGGTTTGTCTCCAAACCAAATATGACAAGAGATGACGGAAAATCGTTCTAATATAACTCAGCTTTCCACCCTGTCGGAAAATCAACAAAACAAGATGAATCAAAAAAAACGGAGTTGTCTTCCATTTTCTTCTCACCTTTATTAAAAGATTTTATTCAACTTTTCAAAGCTTTTCAAAAGTGAATCTTATATATCTCCGAAGCCAGTTAATCACATCGATTATTTTAGCACTCATTAGCACCCTTCGTTTGATACCCATATTGTACTCACTTATTTTGGGTCACCCTTGATCACATATCGGTCGATAACTCCGCAACCGATCGAATTATCGAAAAAAGTGATATCTTGAAATTAAGCTAGGCATCTAGTCGTACAAAGGTGAAAGTTGTATTCAATTCTGTTAAGCAGTTTTTGAGTGATGCGCGCCCAAACATACAGACAGACAAAAACTCTAAAAACTGTTGCTTTTGATTCTATTGGCTCAAATTGCGGATGTAAAAATGGCTTTAACTCCCACTTTAGGCTTTTACGACCGCTTTCACTGCGAATGGATTAAATTATCTTAGAAGTTTCGCAAACAATTTCCTAACGGGTAATTTGATTCTATAGAAAAAAAAAATAAAAACTAAGTTCCAACATGAAATAATTTATTATACTTAAGTCAATATGGCAAATCTATTTGTATGCGTGTAGTTGTATTTGTTTTTTTTTAGAACATGCGAATACGCGTGTTCTCGACATTTCGCAAAATTAGTTCAGTAGGTTTTTAATGCCATAGCGCAAATATGGGACTACCTCACCGTCTCAAGCGAGTTTCCCAGCAGTCAAACTAATTAGTGCTAGACTCACGCCGTACTACTATGATTAGTCAAGCGTACTGGTCAATAAACTGATATTTTTTCTTATAAGTAACTAATGCCTTTCTCAGCTATTTCCTACTTCTCATTCTCTTACTCTTTAAATTAAAATTTCTTTTGTTATTTTTACTCCAATTCTAAGTCTTAATCCTTTTAAAGTATTCTTTTCGCAACATTTTAATGTCTGCGCATTGCGTATTTTCAAGAAAAATTTATAGGAGGGATTATTATTGAGCCAATAGAATTAAAAGCAACAGTTTCCAGATATTTTGTGTCTGTATGTCTGTATGTTTGGGCGCGCATCACTGAAAAACTGCTGAGGGGAATTTAATGAAACTTTCACTGTTGCATTACTGGACGTCTAGCTTAAAATTTAAGATATACCTTTTTTCCGATAACTCGACCGGTTTCGGTATTATCCACCAATATGTGGGCCAGTGTGAGCCAAAATGTATTGGTCCAATATGTATATTAAATAAAAGGTGCTATTGAATGCTGCATAGGAGCTGTGACTTATTTTAATACTCCAACTAGTTTCGGAGAGATCTCCTAAAATGCGAACCTCAAAAAGAACGCATATGAAAACAGAAAAATTTTTATAAAAAGAGCTACAGCGTTATTTTCAGCTCTGGATGCATTTTTCCCCCTTTTAAACTAGTTCGATCACTTTACAAGAACTCTAGTTTGGTGTTTCAATCCCGGAATTTTTTTTAGAAATATCTCATCTCAGAATTCGATTGAAGTGCATGGTTTCTCAGAATTAATTACAAAACGCCTTAACTCAACTCAACTCAACTGTAATAGGTACATTTTCGGTTGAGATATGGTTTGGTTAAAAAAAATACTGAGAAAGCATGTTCTTCAGCCAAATTATGAGAGAGCACATTCTTGAAAAATATTTCAGGATGGCGTCATCCTCTACTTAGCAGTCGATTGGTAGTAATGCACGCTTTCTGGAACTGGTGAAGATGTAGTTGCAATGGAACTAGTTCTTGTCACAGTGGTGCTCAAATTTTGAACTGAATTGAATTCTCTTTAGGGTATACTTTAGTTTTATATACTTCTTTATACATACATATGTACACACATACATAGATGTATATTTTTTTGGTGAGATAGATACAATTTGTTATATCGTGGCGCGGCTAGCAATGTAGTGATCGCGGGTTCCCAAAGCAATCCAAGTTCAACGATAATTTTAGCACAAAAAAAAAGCATCAAAAAAAATTCGCAACTAGAAACATATAAACAGATACACAAACCTCCATATGTAGCTAATAGTTAAATGGGTATAGCAAAAAAAATTCGCACAATTCTTACCTTGACACAGTTTGACTACGCATTTGCGCTGGGCTTCACTCCACCATACCAAAGGGGGGGGGGCACACTCAAACGCAAAAATACTCGTCATAGAGTTTAACGTATGCAAAAATCAAAGGAGGAGATGGATACATACTTAGATTATGTTAAGCAGTCAAATGTGAAATATGATTTTTGCACAAAAAGTACAGGCGGATGGGCTCATAAAAAGTGTATGGCTCGCCTTGTAGGTTTGTAGATTAAAATTAAGTTTGATGGAATTTTTGTACATTTTGTTGTTGTTGTATTTCTTTCCGCTATTTTGTGTTGACAGCGAATATAATGTGTATATTATCGTTGATGAGAGAAACTAGGTGTGCTCGTCTTTTGCATTGTTTTGTTTTTGTAGTTAGTGTGTACCTAAGAAAACTAGCTTGTAATATATATAACCTAGACAAACTATTTCTTATATAAATCGAATTTGTACCAACACATTTTAGGTCACCCTGGTACACATATTGGTAAATAACGTTCGAAACCGATCGAGTTATCGAAATAACAGATATCTTAAATGTTAACCTAGATATCTAGTAATTCAACGGTAAAAGTTACGTTCAATTTTATTCAGCAGTTTTTGAGTGATACGCGAACAAACATAAATACAAACAGACAAACATTCTAAAAACCGATGCTTTGCATTCTACTGGCTCAATAGTGTCGCCTCCTCCCCCTCTTTTTGAATATCAGCAATGTTGAGATATCGTACTGTTACAGTTTGATTATATGTAGAGTGAAATTCTTTGTTGGTTTTTTTTTTTTTGTTAGGTGAAACTACACTTCCGATATCATTTCCACTTTATTGTGAGTAGACTTTGACGTTCATTAGCACTGAAAACTATCTTTAATCCAAATTTATCTCATGCCAATTGTTAAAATCCATTAAATCGGGTTTGGATGGAAATGTGTGTGAGTTTTCATTAATGCTAAAGTAATCAAAACTCCACCAAATAAAAATATGAGTGATAATGGAGATGCAACTGCATTAAAGAAAATTTGTGCTAATGGAAATGAAACTCCACTCAAAATCAATATCGTGGAAGTTTAGTTTCACCAACAAAAAATTTTAAGGGAGAATGAAAAACAAAAAAACATTAGCACTCAACATTTACTTTTAATGGAATCGCATTTCATTCAGCACTCAAATTTTATTTAACTCATTCCTACACCTTTTCCAAGTGTACTTCAGAAAGCGTAAAATGTTCTTCAGAAATCGTAAAACGTATTTCAGAATAGTCATTTGTGTTTCAGAAACTGTAAAATGTACTCCGGAGTAATCAATTGTATTTCAGAAACGGTAAAGTGTACTTCAGAAGCTATAAAATGTACTTAAGAATAATCAATTGTACTTCAGAAACCGTAAATTGTACTTCTACCTATCAACTCTACAGCTTCTGAAGTACAAGTTACGGTTTCTCGAGCACAATTTATATTTTCTGAAGTACAATTGATCAATCTGAAATACATGTTACGGGTTCTAAGGTACACTTGGAAAAGGTGTAGTGGCAATAAAAAGGGTCAAACGTCGGATGACGGAAGGCTTTAAGACAAGGAAAAATTTCTCCAGGGACAATAATGGCTGAAAGCACCTTCGTACTTTTGAGTCCGAAAAATGCGCCATCATAAGATTACAGCAGAAGTATTGAAATATTAAAAGAAAACCCACATTAGTTAGTATTAAGCCTGTTACGGGCAGCTTCCTAAAAATTGCATACTTATTTGGAACCCATGCACAACACAAAACAAATACTACGCACATACATCAATACCTTTAACCCTTGTGTATACACCCATTATTTAGATAAACACAAAAAATTTAATTTTCCAGCGCAACTCTTTTAGTGTTCACCACTGACATAAAGCGAAGATCGCTGGTTTCAATACTGCTATAAATTCTTGTTTTAAATATCAATACCTTGACAGCATAAGGGTTAAGCGCTCACATGTTCAGTGAAGCGGGTGTAAGCTTCTAGCACAAAATAAAAATTTCAATTGCAAATTTTTCTGTAAATCGACAAACTTGCAAGGCGACAAACGGCAAAAGGTAGACGATGGGCAGGTAGTCGGGGCCACGGTGGGATTGCATTGTTTGCTGCACATAGTACATGCGGCTAAATACCATATATACATATATGTATACATAAAAATGCACAGTATGCGGCTGGAAAACGTAAAATTCATAAATATTTATAAAATGCTTTCAAATTCCACTTTGCCATAAAATGGATGCAACGTGATCATCAGGCAGAGCGCAACAGCAGCAGCAGCGATCAACAACTGCGAAAAGCAGATAAGCTTAAGTTAGCGCAGTCAACTGGCAGGTACATATTTAGAAAACCAAAAGCTAAAAATTTTTGAGACTGCAGTTGGGAATATTAAATTCATGGGATAGGACAGTGAATTTAAAAATTTTCGGAATGTGAGGAAGTAAACGTGTTTTTTTTTTAATTCTAGAGAAAAGTCTTCCAAAATAAATCTAATTGAAAAGTAGCCAGTAGGCCGCAAAAAAAAAAGGGATCAGTACTTCCGTGAGCTTTTCCGAATACCAATTTACGAAAAATAATCCCAGTAGGGTCATCGGAACAGTTCGGAAAAATACTACACAACCAGCGTAAAAGTTTCCATCTATATTTATTTCACTAATAATTATAATACTAGACAGATGGACTTCCGATCACGGCCTCCACAGGGAGAGAGAGCAGTACGGAGCCCCACCATTATCAACATGACTGTTAAACGCGTAGCTTCACAAAATGTGTGGGAGTGAAGCAAGAGCGAAATTTCAGCTTCTTAGACCACTTTCGAAGCTCTTGCGAGAAGACGGAACACACTATGTCGAATCTAAATAGCCCAGTGGCGAACATAGGCGTATGAAAGACTACTAGAATACATCCTAGATCCTTTACTGTGGTCCGGTGTAGACATCTGGGCTGATGCAATGAAATCTCGGAAGTACCGAGTGTCTATCACTGCTAGCGATCGGCCAGTGGTTAAAATTCAACCACAAAATTTATTTAATTGTAATTACTTTCTACTAATTTCATTCGCCTTCTTTCCCCCTTTTCTCCGCTGTTCCCTTCCTTTAGTATGTTTTCTTTTCTTTGATTTCCTCTTCTCTTTGCATTCTCTACTTTTATTTTTTTGATGTTTTCTATTTTATTGTTTCGTTTTCTTGCTTATCCCTCCCTCCCTTCCTTTCTTTTCCTTTCCGCTCCTTTCCACGTTACTTTCCTTTCCTTTTATTTCCCTTCCTTTCCTTTCCTTTCCTTTGCTTTCCTTGCCCTTCCTTTCCTTTCTTTTTCTTTCCTTTCCCTTCCGTTCCTTTCCGGTCTTTCCTTTATTGTATTTTATTTTATTTTATTTTATTTTATTTTATTTCAATTCACAAAAACCTAACCACAAAAAATACAATACCAAAACTACGGTGTTGAATACTTTTTATGAATAATTAATTATTATTTTTGTAAATACTGTTTGTATCATCAATGAAGTTTACATATTTGCACAAGGTTTTGCTTGCTTAATTCCTGAAAAAACGGAAATACTCCGTAGGAATATCAGAGTACTCCAAAACATATCATCCTTCATATCAATAGATGGTCCAATTTACATGGCAATGTCCGAGGATTGGATCACCTACTCCATCTCGGAGTACTCCATGTGTTTGCTTCTGAATACTCTCAAAATGCTCCCAAAAGATTACTCTCTTAACACCAAAGCGAGAGAGGCAGCAGGTGTACTTTTGAGGACCATCACAACAAAGTAACAAAAACTGAAACAAAAATGCATGACGCGTTTACTCACACAACATCGGCTCTATAGTTCGAATATTTGTTTTTCATTGGTCCACTGCCAACATCGGCTCTATAGTTCGAATATTTGTTTTTCATTGGTCCACTGCCAACTTTTCGTACACACAGTGAGAGCCGATCACACGAGTAATACAATAACATGCATAACATGTCTACTCACACAACTACAGCTTTATAGTGTGAATACATGTTTGGCATTTATGTTGGTGTCATTATAAAACTAATCTTTCTATATTATAATTATTTTTTTTTTAAGTTTTTTTGATTGACGGCGGTGCAGTTTGGTCGTACCTATCTATACATTTATAATTATTAATATCTTAGATGTATAGTTTAGTCATAAAGTGGGACAATTTCCTTGCGCATTTATATTATAGATGGTCTAAACAGATATATTACTCAACATCCTTGACGAAAAAAGTTCTGAAAACTAAAGGAAATTTTTGAGCGAGTTCTAGCTTGCACAATGAAGTACTGAAATTGATTGGTCTACAAAACTGCATACTCAAAAATTTTCTAGAAATTCTGTTTTTGCCTCGCATACCGCACAGGGTTCGCAGATGCTGTCCTGCCCACTATACAAATATACCTCCTCTCGGAGGAAAGAAACTGAATTTATTATCTCCGCTCAGTAGTACCTATGTATAAACATTATCTTGAGAGAAGCCACAGAGCTCACGTAACGCGCTTCCATACCTGAAGTAATCGGTTAGGTTAGGTTAAGTAGGTTGTCCTTCAAAAAAAGAGGAGAGTTTCAAACTTGGACCGTCCCGCATCTAGTAACAAGGCTTAAACCGTCCGTGCATAAAACATTTCCCCCTTTCCCGAACTACAAAAAGTATTAAGAAAAATAGTATCAATTTTTTGGCGTTATATACCTTTTATGAGTTTAAAACCTAACTTTTTTTCCAATTTTCAATTACAGGCCGGGGCCCAGGTTTTTTATGCCAACTCCGAACGATATAACGAAACTATTTATAATACAGACAATAGAAGTGGAAGAGATTTCACGCCTGACTGGATGCTTCAAGGGCAAATAGGCACTTGGGTCTTAAGATATTTGCATTAGAAATGGAGGGAGATCATTACAAATTTTACTGAGTTTTAGACTGAGTGTTAACTGCTTCCACTTACTGCAGAATTTCAAAAATTACAAAAAATTTAAAAGAAATTACAAGTTAGCGAGAGGGTGAGTTATTCAAAAATAAAATAACCGCGCCGCGGTTGTATGGATCCCGTTTGATGCTTTTCAGGTGAAGTAACAGCAGCTCATACGTCAGCTTTTTCTAATATCAAACAAAATCGCACACTAAAAGTAGCGGCCAGTTAAGGGTAATAAAACTCAAAATGAAAAAAAAATAAAAGTTTTGAGTGTATGCTAATCAGCACAAAATTTCCTACCAACAGCTGTACTTAGAAACTTCAGTTTGCAAATATATTTATGTACAGATATATGTATATGGGTAAATCCACCGAAAATTAAATTTTGTTCAGTCTTGACTAGGTGCTAGATGATGCTCATGTTAGCGCATTATCGATTTGGATGCAATTTTTTATATAGATAGCGTTCTGCATTCTAAGAATTTTCAACTCAGTGTTGCCACTAAGGTTGATCATATGGAGTTGCCACCTTTTCTAATATTTTTGGTAATGATATGAAATACGCCAATATGAGCATCAAACGAATGGTATTTTACGTCCTAGGGTTGCCACCTTATAACATAAAATTTTTTTGGCATACCTGCTTTTGTATTGATAGCTCTTGACCTATTTGGCTGAACTTTAGAACATAGGTAACATGCTATATTTCAAGCTTTCTTACTTGAGCGTTGCAACTGCAGGTTTTTATAGGGTTTCCATCTATTTGAAATATCCAAAAACTTAAGTTAGATATGGTGTTATGGGCAACAAAAGAATGGTATTTTAATTGTATTTCAACAAAAATATTTCTAGGTAGGGCTACCCCCTAGGGTTATGTCAATGTCGTTTTTCCATATTAGAAATTATCCTGAAAACTAATTGAACGAATTTACCACAAACTAAAATATGTGGCAACTTAAAAAATTCTGAACATAGCTTTGTCGCCCATGTACCAGTTTTTTATACCTCCTCTTTTGATATAAATTTAAATTGTGTAAAACATTAAAAATATTATCAACAGTTCGGTGATAAATTTATTTTATTCTAAAAACGGAAACGATCTGTAAAATTCCAGAAATTCATTAAATGAAAAAAAAATTTATAAAAACTAAAAACTTGTGTAATTTTATTCATTTCCAAAGTCATTTAGAGCATCCGTTCATTGTTTTCATGTATATTCTCATGCATTTATATATATATATATTTTTTTTAAATATATTTTGCTCAAAATCATAACAGAATACACACTTCACCCACAACCGCACTTCACTATTTGCAGCCGGCGCGCAATGCTCGACATTGATAATGAACTTACAGACGTAGCCAGCTGACGCCAGCGCGTTGTGTAGAAAAAAAAAAACCTATAAATAAATGGAAACAAATGCATGTGTGTAATAATAAAACAATTGCAAAATAGTTTAAAAACAGTGCATGCAGGCCTCTCACCACCCCCAACGCATGGGCGCAGAGCAGTGATCTGAGTGATCGTCATACAAGTTGCGCGTTACACGCGAATGCGTTTAAAAGCAGTGCAACGTCAAAAGCCGTGCGCACTGAGAAGCAAAGCGGCAGAGCTAAGGAAAAAAATTGCAAAAAAAATCTTGCGAAAATTATAATAGAAAAATAGCACATGAATATTGAGAAATTAAAGCGCTTAAAATAGCAAATTGAAATGCAATTAGCACATAAAAAAAGTGCTTCGAATGATTTACCGTGTCGTCCCGAAACCGAAAAATTTGGCTACGACCACCATATGACGGAACGGATGTATAAAAGCTCAAAATTGCAAGCGTGAATTATATAATAATGCCAAGGACGTGGTTAAGCATATCTTCAAATGATTCTTCGTCAACAAGTCAATGTTGTCTTCAATGCAAGATGATTAGATTGAGAATGCAGATCTGCCCCATTCCGCTGTCAAACCTTTGTCGTACATCAACCTGGCGCTCAAGCCAATTATCAGTAGATACCAAATCACCTCCAAATACCGACATAAACAAACTTCTGCCGGTAGCAAAATATTAGATACATCATTAATGCTGACGTTTATTGCTTCGGTATCTACAAACTATAACTGCAATACCATGGTTAAAGACAAATTAGAATGAAAAGCTATGCTGAAGATGGCACAAAGCCGAAACCGGTTCGTCTGCAAATCGAGTTTGACACGAACTCTTGGAAACGTATAATAAACAACAACTTTCCGTCCTGTCGGAAAATCAACGCAACAAAACGAATTAATCGAGCAAACTAAGTTCTAGCAAACTTTCATTTTAACTACTTTCGCTATGAATTAAAAAAATAAAATAAAAGTAAAAGTTCAGCGGTCAGTGAACACCTCATCAATCAGCCATTCATTCTTTTCGCTTGGTTTGCAACTTCCATTTCCGATATAAAAAAAAAATTTATTATATTCCCAAATTTTTTTTTTACTTTATTTTAGTTATTTATCTACTTTTAAAAAAACACACTATCGGATAATTTATTAATTTAAAAATTCTGAAGAGATCGTTGCAAAGCAGACCTGTTAAATTTGATTAGTAATTAGTAATCAATTAGTTAGACGATTTTTTTTTAATTTGCAATGATTATTTTAATTGTTTTTCAAGAAAAGGCAATTATTAATTGATTTAATATAAAAAAAATCAGAAATAATCCAACAATCAAATCAGGAATAACTAAACAAAGTTGGTTTGATTACTTTTGATTATTTTTTTTCAGTATTGTTGATGTGGATATTTATATGCTTCTATAACAATACTGAACAAAATCGAAATTAATCGAAAAATAATCAAAAAATAATCAAAAAATAATCAAAAAAATAATCAAAAGTAATCAAAACAACTTTTTGATTGAAAAAATCAGAAATAATCAAAACAACATTTTTTGATAATTTTTTATTTTTTTTTTAATAATCGTAAAAAGTCATGTTTCTTTGATAATTTTTTTAATTAATTTTAAATTAATTGGAAAATATTGTTGAAAGTAATTGGTAATTAATCATTAAATGGATTCATCATATCGAACTCGTCTATGTTATTTTTATGAAAAATTTTTATGAAAATATTAACTTAAGTATTCAGTAAGTACTGAAGACATTTGGTGTGTTCTTTTGTAGCCGAGTTGCAAAATAGCGCCGATTATCTTATAGAATTTTCTCATTTGATTTCGACTATTTTACACTGCTGGACCGATTTTCTTCTATACTTGGCTTGATTTTTTTACACGCATATACATCTGCGTTTGCAATAAAAAAAAACAATCATCGGCAATTGTGTATAATCCATAGAACTGTTTGTCAGCACTGCCCCTCAAATGTCAGACAAACAGATATTGTTTTACGAAGTAGAGCAACGCGCATACATACATAATTGTTCTCTGTTGACATTTCCCCAACCGAACAGCTGTTTGATTAGTGACAACTCAGCTGATACTCAGGTCTGGGGTAAAGAGGCATCAGAATTATGTTAAGATTTCTATGGCGCTTTTGAAAAATCCATTCACAATATACTTCAGACCTGAGTATCAGATGAGTTGTCGCTGATCAACTAGCTCACTGGATGTGTTCCCGAGCATCAGGCTTGTCTGATGGGGTAGTAGAAATTACGTCATTGTAGGCCAAAATTTTATTTAGGAAGTCGTTCTTAACTGGTTCCCTTTCGCAGAGTTCTAAGATAGCTACGCCTGGCTAGTTCTTAACTGCTTAAACTAAGCATAGTGTGGAGGTAGTTCTTTTTGTACATAAGTGCTTATCGACAACCGATCCTGTAAAGTGTCTCTTATTAATCGATTTTTTAATCGGTGAATAAGATACAAGTTGAGCAGCCAAAAGACTGCCTTTTTGAAATTTAATTGAATCTAAGTCTACTGAAATTATTTCAAATTTTTTGCGTAAACAAGCTTTTTTGAAAGTCTCTCTATGGCCCAAAATCTAAAAAACTCTTTCTTTCAAATCTTCAAACAATTTTACTTTCACATCAAAAAAAACCTTATTTATTTCTTGCAACAGTGAATATTAAACACTCAAATGTTTGCGCATAAATATGTATGTGCGGTGCTGTCAAACCACCTAAACACATAAAATACTCAAAAGTTGAGAAGAATTCAGGAAGTGTACTAAGCAAAAGTGCTCAAATGGCTATGCTCCGCCCCTAATGGGCTAATGATTAGAACAAAAATGCGAATGCTAAGAAATAACTCAAATGATCTAAAAACGGCGGCTGACGACAGCAAAAAAAAAAACTAAAATAAAAAAATTCAAAAAAACAAAACAAATCGAACAATAAAAAGTTTGCTTTTGTGCGTTTGCACATACATACATGCATACATACATATTAACATATGTACTACACATAAATGGAATCGATGAACAATACTGAATTTATGTAGTGGAAAAAGTGGTAGCGATGCATACAGGGTGCAACACAAGAAACAGTTTCGGTATCAGATTTTATATTTTGACATATTTTTTAATCAATTCAAGGTGCTTTTAAATGGCATTGTGTACCAGAGTTTGAACAGTACTCAAGTCTTCAACCATTACTGAGTTTAAAAAGCATGTAGGTTAACCCCTTAACTCCCAAATCAAATATGCCGTTAGGTATTCTTTTTACTTCTCATTTATTATATAATTCTTGGTTGAATAGCAAGTTAAACTGAAAAAACCCGGATGTATATTTCTTTTTATTTTGAGGAAGATATATGTTCCCACTTGTTTTCACGCCCGAATGCATGATATTTTCAAAATCGCAGAGCTATAATATGAGACTACAATTTCTTTGAATGGCACGCCAAGGGATTCTAAATTTTTAGATTGCAATTATCACCTTTCGAAATGAGTGAAGATCCCGTTACATATAGAAGCAGGGACAAAAATAGTGGTAGAAATAGGGAAAGTGATTGAAATATAGTGATGATAGATATAGAAGCAGAGGTGACGAAAGAGATAGATATAGAGACATAGATAACAACAGCAATAGAGGCAACGATAGAGATGGAATAGAGGTTGAGATGGAAATCACGACAGGTATAGGGACAGAGGTAACGAAAGAGATAGATATAGAGATGGAAATTTTAACAGAAATAAAAGTAAAGATAGAGATAGGATAGCGATTGATATGTAAATGACAATAGATATAAAGCCAGAGATGGCGACGATAGATATAGATTTGGAGATAGCAGTAGAAGTCATAATGGAGATAGCCATATCGATGAAGATAAAGTCAGAAATACTGGTAAATATAGAGATAGAGACAGTTATAGAGATTATGATAGCAATAGCAGCTGATGTAATAGATATAAAGATAGAGAGAGAGATATAGAAATAGTGGTAGAGATAAGGATAGATATATAGATACACACATAAACAGAGAAAGCGACAGCAATAGAGATAAGTTGGCTTGAGTTAGCGATTGCAATAGCATTAAAGATAAAAAAGGCGAAATCCGCTTATTGGTTCTTCCAACCGCTTTGAGTAACATCCAGTGACTTCGTTGGCTAGGCCATGTTGTGCCACTGTATAAAGTTGTTCCGACCCAGAGGATATTCTAATCGGCAACTGCCGGTGGTAGTACAGGAAGAGGGAGATGATGATGATGTTTCCACTTGGCGGCAGTTGACAGATAGTGAAAACGACTGGTAAGCTGCGGTGAACGGCCAAAACCGTTTAGATGGTATAGCGCCAAATAAAGAAGGAGAAGAAGAAGGAATAAGAGTAAAGTCATTGGTTGATGTCCCTCTTGTGATTTATTCATTCTTAGAAACCCCGTTAGAAGTTATTACCTCAGTGGTATTTCAGCGATAACGCGATCAGTCATGTAGAACACAGTTTTAAGATCAATGCGATTTTGCTGCATGCGCTTCAGTCTATTTTATGATATATTTACATGTAACTGTTAAAGTCACAAACATACATATGTCTCTACGAAATATAATAAAAATCATGTTACTTTAAAGCGACCAAAGCAAAATTTACGATCTTGCAAAAATCTACATAGCACTAAAACGCTGGACATCTTTCAAACAAAAATGAAAAACAATTTGCAAATAACGCGCGCTACTTGATTGTGAACCCGCGTTAAAGCGACTCAAAATGCTGGATGTTCTAAAAAGAAACTGCAAAATCTTATTCAAAGTTAATTCATGGCACGCACAAACATTTCGGCCACAACAACGTGAGATCGCTTATCGCGTCAGCAACGTGTTCTGTGCCGCGTTCTGTCGAAACTGGTACTAAAGCAAACCGCGAAAAACTTTGGCCAATTTTCGCAAAACTCAAGCACGCACACTTACGCATAGCTCGTGAGCAATTCTAAATTTAAAATATGGAACAAATTTTTGTATTGCCATGCCAAATTTTTGCCAACTGATTGAGCGCGCACTGTGCTTCTTTACTTTGGGTTAGCAGATATAACGCGCTCATACAACGATAGCTAAGGCACACCATTGCGTCTAATCATTTTGCGAATTCTCTTAAACTTGACATTGACATTGAGCTCGCGCGCGCTTCTCAGCCGTTCTATTTTCAGCAACATTTTTGCAAAAATTTCGCAACATTTTTGCAAACGCCGCTCTTTAGTTTACGCGCTGAGTGTATGAGACCCAAAAATGCGTAAATCAGCGCAGAGCGTTTAAATGCGTAAGCGAATCCGCCTCGTAGCGCTCAGTCAACACAGCACACATATGCGTGAGCGAGCGCGCTGCAGCGTTTTGCGATATTAGTCAATTTGTGCGTGCGCGCTCCATAAGCGCGTTGCTTTATGGGACGCGCTCCAACAGCGCTATATGAGACGCTTTGCGGACACAGGTAGACGTAGCGGTACACAGACTATACATAAATTGCGTCTACCCGCATTATCCCCACTTCGCCACCTCTACGTCGAGTGCTGAGAATTTCACATTTAAAATACCGGCTGCCGGTTGATTTGGTTTGATATTGCGAGTTCAATGACCGCACGCATTTGATGCGTATACAAAACAAGTTTTTTTGTAAATATTTATTTTTGCCAATTCTCGCTTTGACTGCGTATTTTTAATAGGTGCGCGTAGCTTTTGATACAGTTTTTTGTTGTGCGGCGTTTGTTTCTCTGCTACAGCAACACATTTTTTTATAATCTTTTTTTTATATTTTTTTTTGGCTTTTTTTCCAGTGCGTAAATGTCGTTGCTCCGCCATATTAGCTAGCAGGCCTGGCGCCCGGCTATTCTTGGGTTCAATGAACTTTTTCGCATAGTTTGCGAAAATTTTACTAACTTGTTGTTATTGTTTATTTGGTTAAAATTATTTTGGTGTTTTACTATTTCTTTTGTTCCCCCTTTGTACAAAACGTTCCACATTTGGCACTTCGCACTTTTTTTTGTTGGATATTCTCTTTTGTTAGCATTCTAGCCTGCGTTATAAACTATCTCATAGTTATGCTGTTATTCGTTGTTGTTGTAGATGTGCGTTGAATTTGGTGTTTATAGGTTTATGTCGGTATTTTCGCCAGAGTTCAATAACCTCTACGCCGCAACTGTTTCGATTGCTACTAGTCAGCGTGCGAATGTCAGCGAGCCATTTAGCGTAGTTTGGGATTTTTTTTGTGGTGCGATGGCTTTGGTTGCTGTTGGATTTTTTTTCGTTTTGTCAAAGTTAAACTTTCCTTTTAATGATTATTTATTGAAATTGAAAGAGAGAAATGAAGTTGGGTTACTTATGAGAGTTCGCAAGCTATCGATAGTCGCGAATAGACGGTAATAAATAAAAAAATGTTCATTAGAAATTATACATTATAAATTATAGATTATAAATTATACATTATACAACATACATTATACATTATACATTATACATTATACATTATACATTATACATTATACATTATACATTATACATTATACATTATACATTATACATTATACATTATACATTATACAATATACATTATACATTATACATTATACATTATACATTATACATTATACATTATACATTATACATTATACATTATACATTATACATTATACATTATACATTATACATTATACATTATACATTATACATTATACATTATACATTATACATTATACATTATACATTATACAATATACATTATACATTATACATTATACATTATACATTATACATTATACATTATACATTATACATTATACATTATACATTATACATTATACATTATACATTATACATTATACATTATACATTATACATTATACATTATACATTATACATTATACATTATACATTATACATTATACATTATACATTATACATTATACATTATACATTATACATTATACATTATACATTATACATTATACATTATACATTATACATTATACATTATACATTATACATTATACATTATACATTATACATTATACATTATACATTATACATTATACATTATACATTATACATTATACATTATACATTATATATTATACATTACACATTATACATTACAGAAATACTTCCCCACTACAGCACATTTTTACTACCATTTTTAGAGATAGAAATTGGACAACTGGGTATATACTTTTCGTTTTCACCGAAATTGTGGTCTCTTCGCATCATCCCTTTCCATTCATTTAGGCGATATTCTTTGTTTGCTTATTTTCTTTTTTTTTGTTTTAGCTTTTTTTCTCTTTGAATATCACGTCGGGTTTTGCCTAAACGCAAGGAAACCCATTCACATTTTATTTAGGTACATTATGTATGCGTCTGTGTTATACTTTCGAAAATCGTTTACAGTTAAATTTGTTCCAATTTAAATTTGCTTCGGTTTCTATGGTTCGTAATTATTCTTATTTTATTATTTTCTTATTGTCGCTATTGATCTCTTTGCAAATTTATGCAATATCGGACAGAAAATACAGTTTTGCAGAATTTTTTCTGTTAACCGTTTTAGTATGTATGTATAAAACATTATGTGATTGCTTCTATAGCCACCACTGTATAAAGCGGAAACAAAATATATGCAAGAGGTATAAGGTACGCCAAACTTCAAATTGGGTGTCCAGTTATTAAGCGGTGAAAATTGCATTAAATTTTTTGCAGCAGATTTTGGGTGATGCGCGTACAAACATATAGACAAAAATACGAAACTACTAAAAACTGCTGTTTAGGATTCGATGTTTCTGATCGGTATATTTGAATGTACCTGCAACGTCATGTTACAATTATACTAAACCCATGAACTATTTTTTTTCCAACTTTTCGCTATAAAATTAAATGCTTTAGCTAAAAATGTTACAAAGCCGACAAGCGTAAAAATGCGTGCTTGCACATCAAAACATAATTAACAAACATTATAACAGATATGAACAAGTATTACATATCACGCAACAAGATACAAAATGCGAAAAATATTATGTAAAACCTAATGCAAATAATTGCAAACTACAATTGTTAAAGCAAAAACAATAACTTAACCTTGTTATGAACATATCAAAACATTCAAACAGGCAGTGGAGATATAAATAAAGAGCAACAAGCAGCGTTTAATAAGAATAAATGACGCCGAAGCTTTTAAAAAGTTAACAAAAAGACTAGATATACAGCAAAAGTGAAAATAGTATTAAATGGCAACGCAACATAAACAAAAGAATGTTGCATAATTAAAATAAAAACATAAAAATTGCATTATGAGAACATAGCTTTGGAACACGCAATATGCTTCCGAAACACATAAATCCGGTTACTTTACATAATAGCACCCAACTTGTAAACTGTCACTCAAAGAAGTGTGTTGCAAAAGTATTTAAACGATAACGGATCCAAAACTAAACAAGAGATATATAGGGATCGAAACAATTTATCGCAAATAGCTTATCAATGCATCTTTAGGCCTGATAGGCAACTATTGGAGCACGCTCCAGATAAGCGAATCATGTCCATTTCAAAACAACTTTTGATAGCTTGAAATGTTGGCTGATTTGTCATATGCCTATAGCCGTGGGTTGACGTCCATTAGAGCTTATAAAATTTCACCCAGTCGATTTTCGCTTTCTGTGAAGACCTTGCTTAGTCTGTTGGAATTCGATTTTTTGCTATGATAGGCATGCATTTCCACTGTTCACATTTCTGCAACCGGACAGCTGTTTGATTAGTGGCAATTCAACTCATACTCAGATCTGAGCTTGTATCAGAATTCTGACAAGATTTGTATGGCTCTTTTTGAGAAATGTTATCACAACATTCCTGTACGCGTGAGCCGTGTGCGTGGGTCTGTCGCTCTACCTCAGACCTTAGTATCAGATGGGTGCTCACTGATCAAACAGATGGATGTACATCAGCATTGTCCGGTAAGGTCGTTTATTATTAGGGGATGATAAAACAGATTGCTCGGAGTCGGTAAAACAGTTTTGCAAAATGTTTAGAAACCGAAATCAGACAAACTTGGAAGTACTGATTTTATCTGCAACTATATTATACTAATTAGGTCTCGCAGGTGACAATAGATGCAGGAAAAGGCGGCTGAGCATATTTTGTGCTCCTGTCCTGCGCTCGCTAGTTTAAGACGCCGATTATTAGGAGCTCCACAATTATCAGATCTCGAAGCAGCAAGTAGGGTAACTTGGATCATAGTTCTAGAAGGGGTTTTCGTTTCTGGAACTAGAAACTAAGAAACTTCTGGTAGCACTATGAACGTTTTGAGTCTATGCGAGGTCTTGATAAACCCACCAACTCAACCTAAGCGATTTCGTTGCTAGTGCAAATACAGTTGTGCGGTTAGCATTCGATAAAATGTAAACAAATCAAGGTTACTATTTCAAAATATCCTCCATGTCTCCCTTCTGGCTTTCTCAAAAAGAGCATTTTATCCTTAAAGCTCTTTAGGGCACCTGTATAACTTTCGTAAGCTCCGAATCATTTTGTTTGATTGAAAATCCTCCTGCTGTGTTTCCTGTGCCAGAAAGTATCGAATCTGTGCAATGGTGAGTTCCTTTTTTCACGAGATTAATTCACAGGAAAGAAGGCTTGAAAAACCGCGCTACAAAACTCTGTGAGCAAGCCTACTGATTCATCAATTGCTGGCGATGACTTGAGAGAAGCTGACTCGTTCTCTGAAAATAATAATTGCGCTGCATTAGCTCTTAACGGCAAGTAGTTAACATCTACCGTGAGAATCGTGGTATGGAGGATGTCATTCAAGGTCTACCAGAAAGTCTTCCTATCGGGTAGGCCCTGTATAAAATGAAAAAAATTTCTGAAGTATGATATGGCCTAGCTAATGAAAACGCTAGCTTGGGAGAAAATAAGAAATGTCCGCCCCCCCGCAATGTTTTGCCTTTCTTAACACATAAAACCATGGAAAAAAATAAAAAATCGTCAATAAGTTAATGGGGCGTGCAACATCGCATGTCGTAAACAATCGCTAGCCAATAGCGTCACAATACTGTTTCAGTATATAGTATGTACTAGCCCTTCTATAGCCATGCTCATTTGTTTTGTCATTATTTAAGTGAGTTGCGGTGAGCTCAGATCCCACGTGTGTCGACCAGCAGGCTCATTGATCGGTACACACTTAATACAAATTCATTAACTTGGCTTGACAAAACTGATTGCGTAGTGAAGATAATTGAAAATGCCATATAACATGCCATATAAAAAATGTGCACCAACACATATATAAAGTACAGACACACGCACATACATAAGTATACTCTGCAGAAAATGTGATTAGTCTAGGATGCATCCGGGATCAGTCGCAAAGGAGGTTGCGACTAATGGCAGTTCTGGTCACTTTGTATGGGTTTAACTGTTCTAGACTTGTTAAGTAATGATTAATAATCATAATAATTACCGGTTTGATTGATTATTTTTTGGGTAAGCATATTAATGATTGATTATCCATTGTTTTTGGGTTTTAATGCTTATTTTAATGATTATTTTAAAAAACAATGAAAAAACAATCATGATTTTTTTAAAAAATTAAAAATAATCAAACATTTTACTTTTAATTAGTTTTGATTATTTTTGATTATTTGATTACTTTTGATTGTTTTTGATTACTTTTGATTATTTTTGATTGTTTTTGATTATTTTTTTTATAGTTTCAGACAAACATATGCACCTACATGGAAATATGTATGAGCAATGATAAAGTTCGTCTTTATACAAGTTTCAATCAAATTAAGAATATACTTATCTTATACCTTTAAACGAGCTATTCTTGTATATTTGTATAATTGTAAGTTTGTATATTTGTATATGCAGACTATCTCGAAAACCGCTCAACCGATTTGGATGAAAATTGGTACATACATAGTGTACCACATTCTCAGAGTTTTTAGGTGTTGCCAGATGGGATCTATTTACGTGGTTGCCACCTATCTTAATTTTTTTTAAATGAAATAAAACAAGACCAATATGGGTATCAAACGAAAGCTATTTTCCTGCGTATTGAAAAAAACCATTTTTAAGTAGGGTTGCCACTTCTTTTTATTATATCTTATAATTTTTAACGAGCTATTTTTGTATATTGACTATATCTCGAAGTCGCTAAACCGATTTTGATGAAATTTGGTATGTACATAGAATACCAGATTTTAGAATTATTATCTAAGTGTTGCCACATTGGATCTTTTCACGGAGTGCCACCTATCTGATTTTACCGAGATTCACACTCATCCAAGGGGCCGCTAGGGTGTACCATGCAACGGCTGAGCATAAAGCTCAGGGACAAACTTTTGAGATTGTCGGAGTGGAGCTAAATTCATCGATGTTCATGCATGGTATGTTATATGTGGCGTTTTCAAGAGTTAAGCGACCAAATACGTTAAAAGTAATGCTTTCGAAAGAAAAACAGAGACCATACTCCGAACATGGTATGCCTGGAAGTGCTGGCTTAGATTTCCTATGTATTAAATATAAAAAGTTATAGATAATTCTCTCTTGAAAAATAAAGAAGAAGTCAAAGAATGTTGATCGATATATGAAGCACAACCGAAAAATATACCCATGTGATAATATTCTTTCTCGATTTATTATTTGATAGCAATCGAAAGCCTCTAACCATACAATTCAGCAAGAAATCTTGTAAAATCTTGTCGAAAATGTGGGCAGCAACCAAGGGCTAACTATGTGTATTGGAACTTTGTTACCAAAAAAAATATTAAACATGTTTCTATTATCAAGATATGTTTTTGAAATCTCTTTTTGAAAGGCTCCAAGGTTGTCTCTTATGGCGAATATAACCTCAAGTCCGATCAAATCATTACAGCAAAAGGTTTTATCTAAGGAATATTACTTACAATTGAACTTCTAACAATTCCAGGTTCCATATTAAAAGAATTTTGTTTTCAAAAATAAACCATAGTACATTTTTGCCTAACAAATACGAAAGTAAATTTTTAACACTAACATATCTCAAGTGTTTTATTAGAAAGCACGCACAAACATTGGGCTGAGCCGAAAAATCAATTTTCTGGAACCCAATCGGATTATGAAAATAGGGCCCATATACAATTTACATGGCGAAGTATTATGACAGAACCCTCTACTCATTTTGTTTCTGAGTACTCCATGGAATACCCACGGTAGAGTACTTCTAAAGTTGTTACTCCATACTTCTACAGGAAAGTACTATCCAACCTGCTATCTATTCTACATAGAACCACTTGCGCAATTTCATTATTTTTATTATTTGTTTTACATTTCTTGACAACTCAGCCCAATAGCATTCGCAATGATTAGGTTCTAATAAGCTAAGGTGGCCCGCTAATGCATTGCAAATGAGTACTATGCGAGCACTCCAATATAACACAGGATCCACCGGTTTTTGCACTGTCACTGTTCAGTACTACTAATAATAATAATAATATTTTGGCGCAATATAGCTCCGAGGAGATTAAGACGGAGCCTCTCTTCCAATTTTGTAGTGTGCTACGTCCAATTTTACTTCGAAGTTTTTTTATGGAAGAAATCAATCGGAGGGTTGCCGACCACTACCGAGGGCGAAAATGCTTTAAAACCACTTTTTCCAAACATTTTGATATTCCCTGTCGCGGTATTTGAATGTGGGATCTTCGGTGTGGTAGGCTTCACACAACCTCCACATCACGGAGGCAGCCACGGTTCAAGACTACATCTTAAAAATGCTCCGAAATGTACTGGTATATCCATATTATCCATACGCGGGCAATAAACTGTGATGTTTCTTACAACAATATAGCAAAATAATCAACAAAAAATTTTAATAATCAAAAATAATCAAAAAAAATGAAAAATAATCAAAAACAATCAAAAACAATCAAAAACATCCAAAAAAAAAAACAAAAAAAATCAAAAAAAAATCAAAAATAATCAAAAACAATCAAAAAAAATTTTTCATTGCTTTTGATTACTTTTGATTTTTTTTTATTTTTGATTATTTTTGCTTTTTTTTTGTTTTTTTTTTGTTTTTGTCCAATTATAATCAATTAGTAGATAATCAAAAATTTCTGAAAATAATTAATATAATCATTATGATTGAAATAGCTTTTAATCAATTGATGACTCAATTCTAATGGGAATTTAACAGTTTTGAACTATTCCCATTTCTTTGAGCATGTCATATGGAAAGACCAATTGTACCCTTTTATACCCGAACTGGTACGAAAGGACTAGGCCACTTCTACCTAAACGGTTGCTTTTACTAGTATAAGTATGCTACACAAATAAATAGCCTGTAGCCTAAAGGATTTATCGCGGATCACTCTCATTAGAGACTAGTCAGGCGATTTTTGGAGCGTATATAATCGAGTGTCAAACCAACAAGTTGCAAACTACCCTGCAACTAGTATGAATCCAAAACTCAACCAGTCAGCTAACTGTCTCTTAACATGGCATTCCCCTTTGAAATATCAGTAGACGGATCAGTCGATTTGGACTTTGGACCAAGTAAGAGAAACTGCAGAACAATTAAGTGTATTTGAGCTTTATTAAAGAGTAACTTCGGAGTTATAAAATGGAGTTCAGATGACGAAAGGTGCTACAAAATGTAGTCTCTTGAAATAAAAATGCTCAATTCTGAACTACATATTATAGTTTCCGAAGTATAATTATTTATTCTGAAAATGATTTAACATTTTCTTAGAATCCATTATTTATTAATCTGACGGTTTTTTAAGAAACTCATTATTCTGCAGTACATTTGATGAATTTTGAAGCAATTACAAAATATTTCTACTTTGACCGTCAAATTTTAATGGTTTGATAGAAAAAAAAAGTGAATAAGACATTTTATCTAACGGCTAAAATGTCCTCTATAAATATCTAAAATTCAGATGAAAACATTTATTTGTTCCCACATACACAACTTTTAATGAAACTTTATGGGTTTAAAAAATGTGTAAATTTTCAACCTTTAATAACTTTGTAATGGTAACATTAATGAAAAAAGTATAAAGTACCACTTTTCTAGAGTGTTAAATTTTCTGAAAATACTGGGGAAGAAATTAGCTATACGATTTATAAGTAATAAGATATATTAATTTTCCTATAAGCCTATAGACAATTTGAAAAACGCCGATGAGCATGAAAAAACTCATATTTGGTCATTATAATCAATTTTTGACTAGGAGGTCGATTTTGCGTATACCAGTAAAAAAAGAAGAGGAAATCGATTTTTTTTTGCCCACCCTAATGTACATATATATGCAAAAACTTTAAATGTAATAGAGTTATTCAGAGTCAAAATAGTATTTTTTGGGTTATAATTTAAGGAGACGAAACTGAAGCTTGAACAGTATAAGTAGTACAAATGAGTGTGTATGTGTCAAGGTAGCTGAAAACCATAGCAAATGAATGCAATTAAGAAGAAGAAGATAAACAACAACTAAAATTTAAAAAATATAAATATACATATATATGTAGTTGTAGGCGTTACGTATACACGCCACACAAATTAATTGGCGGACTGTTTCAGCTGCAAATGATGGGAGGAAAAATTCACAGCCATTGCAAAAGGGTAGCGAAGAGCGGGTGAGCTGTAATGCAACACGTAAAACTGCGAAGGCTTAAGCTATTGTACAACAGACTGTTAGTAATGGTATTTGTGCGTGTGAGTGTGAGCAAATCCACTCTCATCACACGTTCAGTGTTGCCGGTTGACTTCATTTGTACCAATATTAGTATTTGCTTGGATAGTTCGTGGAGCTGTTTATAGTTTATGGTAGGTATTAATTGTTGTTTACTACTACAAGCCTTTCCTTATGAACTTAGCCGATCTCCAGTGCAAAATTTATTTATCACAATATTCTTACTTAGTAAGTTTTTAAGAAGGATTACGTAAAAGGGCTAGAGAAAACATAATTCAGCAGTTTTTGTATCTTATTTTGTTTTTTTTTATTGTATTTTATTTTATTCAACAAAATTTCTTTTTTTCATTTCATTTTATTTTAAGTTATTTTGTTTTGCTGTTTTATTTTTTTAAATATTTATTTTTTATTTTATTTTACTTTATTTGTTTCTTTCATTTTCTATTATTTTATTTTATTTCGTATCATTTCAGTTGTTCTCATTTCACTTCATTTTATTTTATGGCATTTTCTTTTATTTTTTTTCTTTTTATATTATTTAATTTAGTTTATTTTTTCTTTCATTTTATATTATTTCAGTTTACTTTAATTTGTTTCATTTCATGAATTTTTTTGTTTTCCTTTCATAAAATTTTATTCTACGTTTTATTTTAGTTTTTTTTAATTTTATATTATTTTTTTATATTTTTTTTTTTTTCATTTTATTTTATTTTATTTTATTTTCATTTATTTTATTTTAGTTTCATTTATTTATTTTATTTTATTTCATGTTAATTTATTATATTTTATCTTTTTTTCGTTTTATTTATATTTTTTGTTTTACATTTTTTTATTTTATCTTACTAAATTTTCTTTATTTTATTTTGTCTTGTTTTATTTTATTTTATTTTTTTAATTTTATTTTACTTTATTTTATTTTATTTTATTTTAATTTATTTTATTTTATCTTCATTTATTTATTTTATTTTGTTTTACTTTTTGTTGTAGTTTTTTCACTTATTTCGTAAATTTTCTTGGAGTCTAGTCTGATGTGGCAACGTTTTATGCAACATGTTGGGGCAGCGGAACAAAAATGGGCAAATGTGCGAATTGTATTACGTAAAAAATATAGGGTTTGTTTGAGATATATAAACGCAATAACATGTACTCTAACCAGATATGAATATATATCTATATACATATATGTATGCCAACACATACCTAGTTGTCCGTTTCCATGATTACAATGACAAATGTATTAATTGCAGTTCGCATTGCGTGTTGCATCTATCGAATGTGTGGACTCACATTTGCTTGATATATAAGGCTATGGAAGTATATATTTATGTATAATACATAGAGATACATACAAAAATACATATGTGTGCATCGCATGGGTGCCAAGATAAAATCACAACTAAGCCAATAATTAGAATTAAAATAAAAAAACCACAACAGCACACCAATTTAAATTCGTATCTCATATGGCAACGCTACCAACAAAACCTTGTTCTCATAAATGCTCATATGAATGGACATACTAACATACCTATGCATATAAAATGCCAACAACATTGTGAACACTTTTTATGATTAAAATAATTTAATGCTAATTCCAATTAGTAAATTGGCACTCCCAGAGGGTGGTCGTTATGAGGTGAAATCAATTAAATTTTGCAGTGAAATAGCATGCGAAAGCAGCACTACTTCTGATATACCGTGAGAATGAACCTTGGACGCATGTATATAAGTACTTACTGTCGTAGTGTAACAATGCAACAGACTTTACTGAACGTTAGATCCAGTTAAATATATTTTATGATTCCCAATTCGGTCTAACTTATTTTCGAATTTTCATTCTTTGTGGTATTCGGTACAGATATATATTCTGGAATGTTCCTATTGATCGCCTACGACCATTGTCTTACTGAAGCTCAAGCTTTAGATCTTAGTGCTTGAAGAAGCATCATTCCAAGCAACTATTGCTAATTCCTATTGAACAGATAAAATAAAATAAAATAAAATAAAATAAAATAAAATAAAATAAAGTAAAATCAAATAAAATCAAATAAAATGAAATAAAATAAAATAAAATAAAATAAAATAAAATAAAATAAAATTAAATCAAATTAAGTTAACTGAAATAAAATAAAATAAAATAAAGTAAAA
The DNA here is from genome assembly GCA_949987695.1 of Merzomyia westermanni. Taxonomy (NCBI): domain Eukaryota; kingdom Metazoa; phylum Arthropoda; class Insecta; order Diptera; family Tephritidae; genus Merzomyia; species Merzomyia westermanni. The sequence continues at coordinate 24,386,073 of OX465290.1, read as the reverse complement.
TAATATAAATTGAAATAAAAAAAATAAAATAAAATAAAATGAAATAAATTAAAATAAAATAAAAAAATAAAAAAATAAAATAATTTAAAATAAAATAAAATTAAATTAAATAATATAAAATAAAATAAAATAAAATAAACCAAGCTAAAAAAAAAAATAAAAATGTCATAAAATAAAATAAAAAATCGTTTGTTTAGGCAAAATATTAGAACAATTTTTTCTCTAGGTTTTAAAAGAAAGCCCTTTTACGTAATCCTATTTATGAAGCTATAAGTTAGAAAACTGGAGTCTACTCTGAACGCCTAAAAGTAGGCAGTTTTAATTTATTTTGTTTGCAATTTTTGTTGTTGTCGTAAGAGTCCTTTACCTTTTTTATCTTTCAGGGCGAAGCAGAAGACCTGTCTATGTTTCACTACTCTTGGGAAAGCGATCTTGCTGGTCATCTAAGTTACCGCTGGTATGGGAATAACTCAAGCTTATTCATATTGCAACCGCAAACATCACGCCAAAAAACATCTGGCGTCAGGCTATCTGGCTACCACTGATAATAACAACTGTCAATGAAACCCCAGCGGATTAGCCCACATATTATATCTCCGAAACCAGTCGAGATATCGAACTTAATCATATCGGTAATTGCAGCACTCATTTTGGGTCACCCTAATCCACATATTGGTCGATAATTCTGAAACCGGTTCAGTTATTGAAAAAGGGATGTCTTATGTTTCATGTTAAACGTCTAGTAATGTAAAGGTGAAAAATGCATCTAATTCCATTCAGCAGTTTTTGAGTGATACGCGCACAAAGATACAGACAGACAAACGAAATTTCTAAAAACTGTTGGTTTGGGTTCTTTTAGTTGAATGATGAACCCCTCATTGTACAGATATCGACCTGGTACAATTTTATTACATAAAGAGATTATGCCGGTGTCAATCAATTTCAACGTTTAAAAATTTTCCATAAAACATTTTCTAGAACATTTTTATTGACTTCATTGACTTTATTTGTTTTCTCTTACAAATGTTGTCGCACGTTTAATTATTAACGCAGCAATGCCAACCTAAACAAACAGTATAATGCAACAACAGCAACCGTTAGAGACATATTTATTTTTACAGACAGTGTCGTATGCTACCCCTTTCACGTACACCTTTGCTACCTCACCTTACTGACTGGCATCACTCACACAATCGTAAAAAAAAAAATTGTAAATGTCTGACATCCGCATTTACATTACAAGTGCGCTCTTAACTGTAAAATGCATTAACCAAAGACGTACTCTTCATTTAAACATTCATTGGAACTCTCTGCCTTTCTCCTCTCTTTAATTCGCTTTGCTGTTTTCCTAGCGCTCACTGCATTATGCATTTTCGGTATTATAAATGCAACTAAACTGCATTTTGTATAAATAAGAGCGTTTTAGAGCGTAACGAAGAAAATGTAAAGAAGAGTAATTTCTGCCTTAGGGGGTGAGAAAGTGGTGTTCTATTGAAAGCTTACATCATTACACTACGCATTCCACGCGCTAACCCGCTTAAGCTCGTGACTACACGCTTGCTTTCCTTGTAAAAACTCACCCTATCTACGATTTTCTACGATTTACTACCTCTCTTGTTTCATCTACCACCACCCATCTTCGCCTCCCTTCGTATTTCCTTTTGACATTCTACATTACATTTGCGTGCATGTCTTTCGCTTTATCGCTGACGTTTTGAGTGTTTCTCTTATCGCTGAAAAATTCATGTTTGCACTTTTGCTCTAATACGTTTGTGGCTTTCCTTTTTTGTGCTACAACTTTTTTCTGTCCCTTCCGCCATTTTCCACAAGTATCTTGACTGTTTCTCTATCTGATTGTATTTGCTTTGTTGTTCTTTTATCAACCATTTCCTTGGTATACATACGCACTTACCCACGCATATGTGAGAATAAGTAACTTGACATGCTCCTCAACATCTCTCTCTCTTCGTAACGCTACTCGCAAAACCTTCGTCTATGAGTAGTTCTAATTATTCTGTCAAATTTTTCCTCGCAACCCCTCACCCATAACTGCACTGACTTATGCACTGACCAAACAGTTTGTGTACGTGCCTCAGAGTGGGTGTTCGTTCGTCACTATCAAATTATCTACGCACGCTCCCACCCTTGTACATTCACTCAGCTTTTTTGTTGTTGCATTTTGAGTGCAATTTATTTGTCATCGACAACCTTGAAGCGCATTTTCGGTGGAACAAGCATTTTGTTCAGTGTTGCCACCTTGTACATTTTTAACAAAATTGGTAGGTATAGTATCGGTTGGTAAAGGGCTGTTTTTTTAGTTTTAGGATATTTTTCACTAAAATAAGCTAAGGTTTGTAGCACCCTAAGGTTAGTTGCAAAACAGATCATAAAAAAATACTGTCTCAGCAGCTAGGACACAGCATACAAAAATCAAGTTAATCTCACAAGAAGTGATTAACCAGTTTTACCTAACTGCATAAGCTGAAGATTAAATTTTGTGATCAACTCTTGCATACTTTTTAAACAAATAAATAGATGTACGGTAATTTCATGAATTCAATTTATAAAACAAATCGAGGGTTTAGTGAAAGAGCACTATATTTCAAAAATTTTGTAAAAACAGCCCTACCCCAGAGTTCGTTTGAAGATCGCCACATCTCGGAAATTGTTTAAATAACACTCTATTTCAGAATTTAGTTGAAGAAAACTCTATCTCATAACGAGATTCAAACACGCCCCGTCTCAATGAAAATTCAATACATTTTCAGCTGAGATTGAACTTTATTAAATCAAATATTGAAAAAATGCTGAGTTAGGGTTAGAGTTCTTCAAAAATGTTTTGAAATGAATCATGGATCTTCCACTTAGTTGTGGTCATAAGTTTTGGGTTTTTTTATTGGTTTACGCCTTCTTCAAACTACCAAAAAAAAAATGGATTCTATTTAGCAAATAGAAAGCCCGGTCACACTTTGCTGCGTCTCAGAACTCACTATAAACTGAGTTTGATTTTAATTATTATATTTTCGAACCATTTAAAATATAGATGTTAATCACATCGCTTACTCCAGCACTCATCGACACTTTTCCGTTGATACCCACATTGTACTAATATATTTTAGGTCACTCTGGTCCACGTATTGGTCAATAAGTCCGTAACCAGTCGAGTTATCGAAACTAGGGATATCTCAAACTGTAAGTTGGACCTCTGGTAATGCACGGGTGAAAGTTCAATTCAGTTCCATTTAGCAGTTATTGATTGATACGCGCCCAAACATGCAGACATACAGACAAAAATTCTAAAATCTGTTGATTTGGGTCCTATTGGGTCAATAATGATCTCATCTATCGTTGAAAATTGCAATGTACATATATCGAACTGCTATAATTTTATTGTACAAGGTGGCGCAAAAGTAATCCTCCTATCAGAAAATGCTATAAATTTTGCGATTGGCCCCTAAAGTCAGTTCTGTTTTGACATTTGTGTAGTAAACACATGCGAAATACACGTTAATAAACAATGTTACGCTACACTGCTCCAGAACGCGGAATATTGCTGACTATTTATTTGACCAATAATCGCTCGGGGCCAAAGGGTTACTGTGAATGGTGAGCGTACAGAGCAATGATCAACGAGTTCTTTTTGCCGCAACTTGATGAATTGGGATTGGAAAACATGTGGTTCCAACAAGACGGTGCAACAGCACACACTGCACGTGCCACAACCGATATGCTGAACATCGGAAGCTTACTTTTGCGCCACCTTGTATGTAGAGATAAGAGCGCTGTGTTGCATCGCTGAACTCCCATCAAAACAAAGTAGAGTTCCCAGAAAGGTAAAACAAACTTAGTTTGATTTTATTATATATTTTTATATATTTAAATCTTGATATCCAAAATCTAATTTCTTCTGAAAAGCTGTGCCATTAATTTATGTTAGTAAATACGAAAAAAAGTTAGCTCTTGAAAAAAAATAGCCATTTTTATTCGTAACTAGCTGACCCGACAGCCGTTGTCCTGCCAATTTACTGTCAGCAAGCAGTAAGCAATGTAACAAACATAACCATAGTGTGATTTTAAAATGTTAAAATTAATTTTTCGTCATTTTAAAATTAAAACTCCAACTTAGACATATGTCATACGCTATGATTAACATGTTTCAACACGGAGTGTTCATAATGTAATATTTTTTGGGTTTTCGTGCTAAGCGCATTAATATTTTATGAAGTTGTTACGTACAAAACAATATGATATATAATATTGACTTTATTTATTTGTATATTATTAACATATAATTTAAATTATCATATTACCATCGTATCCTTAAAACGAATATCATGATCTTTAGTACTAAACTAAAATATTTGGGATAGTTTTTAAATATTGTGAATGGCCTGGCTCTACATGAAATGAGAAGCAATCGCGTTGACATCTGCTTCTGATGCCTACTAATGATCGGCAGTGTAAGGATACCACTCACATCACACATAGTCATTTTTATATATAGATTACTTCAAAGTTTAACTTTTTCACCATATAAATTGGCGCGTTGGAAAAACTTTATGATTATGTGGTGCCGCTTACCAACAAGCCTAAACATTGAACTCAACTCGACTTTCGTTGTGAGTTTGTATCCCAGGTGAACTTGTGTTACCAAAAATATTATTAAATTGAGGTTTTTAACATTTTTTTTAGTTATATATGAACATTAAGTCCAATCGAACAAAAAAAAAGAAAAAATTATTGAAATCGGTCAAGCGGTTATTGTGTTTTGAACGTACTCACGCACACAACTTCATTTATATATATATGTAGATTACTTAGCAACATTCACTATAAAATAACAATCGGAAGTTTCCATTAAAATTTGGAAATTGCTTTTGAAAATCACATGTGAACTTGTCGCTTGGGAGTTAGCAATCAAAATTAAGAGCGCTTATAATTTTTTCTGCTTAGTTTTTTTTTTCAGTTCAAATTTTATTTAGGCAGACAGAAAAAATCGTATCGAGCAAAGTGACTAATAAAATAAGGTTAATGTTCTTAACAAGGCAGATTTTTCCAAATTTTATAATTTTTTTTTTTTTCAGAGTGTGTTAAATAAATTTTTCGCTCAATGGCAACCCTATCACTATAACGCCTATTACATATTACGTTTGTTTCTTGTTGTTGTGTTTGCTTGTTTTCTCGCCTATTTGGTTGTTATAATTGTGTTTTGTTGTTGTTTAGTTGTTTTTGCAATGCACGCGCAAGTGCGTGTCCATATGCGTCCATACGGTTTATTGTGCATTGTAACGGCGTCGCTGCTTCCTCCACCGCGTGCTACCATTAGTGCGTCACATGTGAGTACTTAGAAACGCACATATGAGCAATAATTTTTCCGCCCTTTCGCTATTTGCAAGAAAACTCACTTAAAAATACATTAAGCATTAACCCTTATGTGGTTAGCGATAAATGGAAATTAATTTGCAATAATTGTTAAAAAGTCATAAAACGAAAGTGAATTATTTATAATGGCGCGTTGAGTGATGTGAGCTGCATAACAGAAAGTATTTGAGCAGCTACGAATGGTAGATGTTTTTAGTGTTCTTTGTTCTTTAATATGCTCTGAATATTTGTAACAATACCAAACTTGACCAGGGATGACAGAAAATCGTTTCAATATACATCAACTTTCTTGCTATCCTATCGGAATGCCAACATAACAAAGCGAATATTTAATGGTATACAAACGGAACGCTAATAGCACCTAGGAGTTCAACTAAGAGACGGCAGGATATCTTAGCTACTATGTTTTAATATAGCCAGCAACCTTGCATCTTTATTGGAGATTTTTTCATAAAGTTATAAAAGGATCTTCCACAACTTTGTTGTTGCTGGTGTACTAAAATAATATAATTCCTGTAAATAAAGTATAAATATTACCTCAACCTTAGATTTATTCTAGGAAAAACGTCGCATTTGCTCTTATCAAATAGCTAATCGAATATTTCCCTTAAAAGAGGCTTAGAATTGGAGCCCGTAGATTAGCTCAGCCTTAAGCTCACAGTAAAAATGATCCCGTAATATATTACGAAAACTTCTTCATCTAAAATTCGTTTGTGAATTTCATTTAAAAAATTGTCAGTTATTTTATAGAAACCTTCAAAACCAGTGTTTCCAAGCTTATGCGAAAATTCCATAAATTCCTGGTATTTTCAAATTTGAGACAAAATTTCAGAATAATTTCTGAATTTTTGGGATTGTTTTTGGGCCTACTTCGGGCTTAATCTCTTGAATTTTTCAGCACCAGTTCGCGATCTTTTTAATATCATTTCGGAAAGAAGTCCCGAATCGTTGTGATCATTTCGGGACTTTTTCAGAATCATTACAGGATCATTTCGGGATTGTTTCCGAGAGTGTTTTAAGGACCATTTTTGGGATCAAGATTATTTTCGAGCCTTTTTGGGACCTTTTTGTGTCTTTTTCGATATCAATACGGGATCGTTTTAAGGACCATTTCGAGACTGTTTTGGAATAATTTTGGCAATTTTTCGACCGTTTTTTTGCGGACCATTTCGGGATCGTTTTAGGGACTTATTTGTGGCTTTTCAAGATCATTTCGGAATTTTTTTTATCTACTTTTTCCTAACCATTTCTGTACTGTTTCAGGCTCATTTCCGGATATATTAGTTTCGTGATTTTTCGGAATAATTTTTTGGCCTTTTTCGGGATTAATTCGAGATGTTTTGGTAATAATTGGTGATCGTTTACGGGGTTTATTTGGGGCTTTTGACTTTTTTCTAACTGTTTTTCGGGACTGTTCAGAATGATTTCAGGATTATTTTCGAGAATTTTTCGAAATAGTTTTTTGTCCTTTTTTTGGGATCAATTCGGTATTTTTTTGTGATATTTTCAGGACCATTTGAAATTGTTTTTACGACTTTTTCAAGATTATTTCGGGGCTTTTCCTGAATCTTTCAGAATCATTTCTTACTTATTTACGGGACTTTTCGGTATAAGTTAATAACTCGACGAAATTAGACAACATCCCGTGCCGTTAATCATCGGATCACACCACCATATACATGTGTATATTCCATTCAATACTTGTCGTTACTCTCAGTAAGAAGCCCAAAGTAGTGAAATATACTTGAAAATCATGAAAGATACATTCTAAGCAGCACCTAGGTGGGTTCACTTCAAAACAGACCTGTTAAATTTGATTAGAATTAGTGATTAATTAGACGGTTTTTTTAATTGGTAATGATTATTTTAATTATTTTTCAAGAGGCAATTATTAATTGAACCACTTTTTTTGATTATTTTTGATAATTTTTGATTTTTTGTTAATTGGTTTGTTGATTTTTTTAATTAATTTTTATTTATTTTTTGATTATATCTATTCGATTTTTTAGTTTTGCTGATGCGTATGATTATGTGCTTCTAAAACAATACTGAAAAGTGTCAAAATAATCAAAAATAATCCAAAAAAAAAACTCTAAAATAATCGGAAGTAATCAAAACAAATTTTTTTTATTATTTCTGATTTTTTAATAAGCGTAAAAAAATAGAAATTAATTGGAAAATAATTATTAAAAATGGAACGTAATGGTAATCCATCATTAAATGTATTATTAAGAAAATAATTAAACAACCCGGTAATCATTAGTATTATTAATCATTATTTAACGGGCCTGCTTTAAAGTTGTAATTTTTTTTTTTAATATTTCATTATTTTCTAAATTTTATTATTTTCAAAATCGAGTTAGTACATGGGTCCGTCGTATATATTAAGGCTTTAATCAAAGCAAAAGTCAGCTCCATTTATTCTAACTTCCAGCTATGCCACTTACTAAGCTCAATTGCGCTATAACTAAAAAAAAAGAACAAGTAGGCGTGTCTATTTTGCCTATCAACACACTTATTAACTATTTAACTGATGAAATGGGAAAAAACAAGTTGGCCAACAACAAAAATAAAAAAAAACGTATGCTGAAGCAGGTAATGACAATGCAAAACTATGTTTCACACATGCGAAGGTTGACAGTTTTTTCCATAACTTCGATTAGACACCACAAAGGCAATTTATTGATTAATGGTTTTTGTTATGTTTTGTTTTTGTAATAACTAACTGTCCTCGCCTGGTTAACGCTATTGCAACGCATTAATGCATTTCTGTGCCGTTCTCATGCTTTGAGTGTGTCAACGCATTTGTGTTTATTAAAAATTAATGGAAAAGGCCAACAAACGGAACTGCGTAGAGTGTAGAATAACAGCGTAACGGAACAGAAAAGTAAAGAGGAATGAATGAAGTTAAAAGAAAGTCATTAGGCTGAGTGAATGATGAATAGGTTATGGGCTATGGAGATTAAAGGAAGAATTGTAACAAAACGCGAGTTTACCGCTATTCGACCACTGTAATACCACACACAATCACCTAGAAACAGGATATAACGAGCTAACGGTATTGAAGAAGCAAACCAGAGAGAAACAAACGCAGAGAAGCCAGGAGGTGTAGGAAGGAAGAAGAAGAGTGAAAGTGAGAAGAAGAGGGAGAGTGAGAGGAGAAATGGAGAGGAGCGATGTAGTTTGAAAGAACGGAAGATGAAAACAGAGAGGAAAAGTAAAGAAAGGGTGAATAAGTGCAAGTAGGAATGAAAAAAAAGACCAAAAAAGAGAGAGAGGGAGGTGCGAGCGCGATAATGCGCTACAAGTAAACGTGAATTATTGAAGCCATTTCCAAGCCGCTTCGGATCAATTAAATCTTAATATGCTTTCGTGATATAAACGCTTAATATAAAGCCTGCTTAAGCTTTTTCCATTCCGGTGATTAAAATTCACCACTTTTTGCTGAGACACCCTAATGTGCATATAAATATATTTTATGCATTTCATATAATTATTGCATTTCCGTTTGTTACACCTTCCCTTATCGCAAACGATATCAAGTATATATATTTTTTAAGCTCAACTAAGTCTCATAACTTATATGTCACTCCATTAGAAGCATTTCCGTTCCGCTCCTTCCACCAAGCAATGAAGCAGGTCGTGATTGCTTTGGTCGTACATTTCTAACGTCACTCAATTTATAATGCTGATAACGTTGTTTATGTAAGTAGGGTATATGTAGCTTTTCCAAAAAAAAGATGGGTTTAGTCTAGGTTGAGTTATGGTTGAGTCGCAGTAATGGCAGTTCTGAACTTCTTTTATGGGTTGAAGGTCTACATTTTGTTGTAGCATGACCTAACGAGGGGACTAATTTCTCGCTGCTAGACAAGAATAGTTATGTTGATTCGACAGCTGCGGGTAAGTACGGACAGGTCCACTATCTACGCCCATAAGTATGCTACACAAATTAAAATTGATTTATCCCAACTATGCTCATAAGGCACCGATTGGGAGCTCACTGTAGATGAAGAGTTTTCATAAAAGGATACTCTCTTTAGAGAATAATTACACGCCTTTTTACAGGTTCTATCTATAGGTAATTGTGTATCTCTCAAGAGAGGTCGCTGTACCGATTTGAGTTTATTACTCTTGAAGTAGTAGTCTAAATAACTAAACAATTGTTGACTACTTTAATGTTTGTTACACATTGCTAGTCGGTATTCTGCAATTACCAATTTTAAACGAGTATTTGGTAGGGATAAAAGCCCAGGTTTTTTGGGTTTAACACAAATAAAAGAAGCTAATTTTTTTTTTAATTCAACAAGTTCGATAGAATAAATTGTTAAAGCTTTTAAGACGCATTTCATTTAGAGAACTTTCACAAACGCATGAAACTCGGCAGCAAAACAAGTTTTTTGATTTATGCAGACGGTGTTGTGATTGCGCAATATTTTAGCGGAGTTGTTTTTGGATTCAAACACATGGAAATTAAGAATCATACAGACAAATTAAACCCACTAATAAAAAGATTAGCTAGCCCATCAACTTTCTCAGTAACTGCCGGATGCCGTACACTGTTATTGTGATGCCCCATAAAACAAAAACTGTCTGCTTGAATGTTAGCCAACTGTGAGTGACTAAGTTTACCGCTAATAAGCCGCTTGAGGGCTTATCCGCTTTACTGTAGATGGCGCTAAGGAAGCACCTGACTGCTGAAGTTCTCGTTGAGCTGGGATTGTGAGAGGTTTACAAATTTATTTCACGCTATATTTGAACAATTTTACTCTGTCTCACCCCCTCCTCTCTCTCAAAAGGACCAGCCATTTCTTCTTATTCTTCCTCCATTCTTTGTGCACATACCTTTCCTTTAACACTTTATCTTCTTCGCCCTCTTCCTCTTTGCTTTCTTCCTAGTTCTTCTCTTTCACGTCCTTTAGTACTCCTATCGCTTTTAATATTTCCATTTCTCTTCTTTTTCTTCTACCTAGAATTTTTATTCTCTCAATTTTTATACTTCCATCTTTCTTCTTCTTGGCCCTTTACGTGTTCAATATCGATTCTATATATAAAATAGATTTCATACAGCTGAGTTTACAGCATTACTAACCAGTGTTTTTCGTACGCACTAAGCGACTTATGAGCAAAATCACAAAATTAACTTATTTAAGAAATTAAAAATTTTGTTCAGAAAATCAAATGAGAACATGTCCCTTAGGGGAGAGCAACAAAAATTCTTATTACTTATAATTATTAATTTAAAAGCTCTTTCTAGCTTCGCAAATATTTTATCTAGCATGGAAAATATAAATAAAAACGGCAATCAGAGCTATATGAGTTATAATTGACCGTTTCTTTATTCGTTTTCTAAAGAAAAAATTATTTTGTTATTTTATTCACAAATCGCTTAGTGCGTACGAAAAAAAGCTATTGTGTTAAATGTCAGGAGCCAAACAGATCATTGCTCTATATTCTTTAAATGTTCGGGTATTCCGATTTTATTGGTCGAAACGGTTTACTGATCAACCACTTAATCTTATTGAATCAGTTAGCCTCTTATTCATGAAAGCTGTAAAATAATTTTCATAGCCCCTAATAGCTCCATTTTTGAATATTTTATTTACTAAGCCGTTTCTTATTGCTTAAGCGCAGCGCGGTTGTCACGCCCACTTGTTATTGTTGGCAGGATATAAATTGCACCAGAAACCGAAGTTATGCAATCAAATTATTGGTTGAACCGAACGCTGCCCAATACCCCCAATATTTGGTTTGTTCTGTTAGACATTTTATTTGTTAAAACATAGTCGACGGCTGTTCTAGCCTGTTTGATTGGCATGAGATAGCAGTATGTAGCTGCATTTAAATAATAATTTGCAATTTAAATAATTTTAAGCTGTTGGCGATATTTTTTGAAAGTAGATAGCGAACGAACTTCCCAATTTTTTTTTATAATAATGAATAAATATTATAGTAATAAAATAAAGTGAATGCAAAACGAACTTTGTGGGAAATATATTTTTTGATAGTGATCTTAACTCGATGAATTCGTTTTGGCTTGTTTGTTACTTCTTTCGCAATGCCCGACTCCGCCCGAATTAGTCCGAAGTGCAGATTTTTTGTTCCTTTATTTTTTATTAGTTGAGTTGAGAGCTCTTTTGAAGCAGAAAGTGTTTGTGAAACCATCAGGTTTAAGATGACGTTTGTACAATTTACTCACAAAAACTGATACTCCCTGTTTAGGTTGGTGTAATAAACTAACCGCCATATTCAAAAAAAAAAAACTTTTATAATGCTCTTAAAATTCAAAATTTGTATGTAAATGCCATTGCAAAAAGCTTAATAAACCATTTTTATTTTTTATGAATAGGGGGGTAAGTATAAAAAGCTAACTTAATTTATTCAAAATAATCACGTGCAACATTGCTCCAATAAATTTTACAACTTTCCAATTTTCCCATAATTTCACTTAAAATATTTTTCTCACTCAAAAGAAAACATTTCTTATGCTATATAATCATAATATTCATAAAATAATTGACACATTACACAGCATCACTTTTTCGCTGTCTAATCTGACGCCACAGTGCCTCTTTTACATGCAACGTCATTGCGTCCAATGCCCAACGTTGTATGCCAAATGCAACAAAGAGCAAACAATATCAACCATACAACAACACTTGCCGTTACTTCCGTCATTCACTGTTGTAAATGCAACATAATTAACGCTTAATTGGGCAGTACTCGTTGTAGAAGCTTTAGAGTAGCATTGTTATTGCTTCATAGCAAATTATAGTTGTTACGTATACGTAACGGTGGACGTTGATGAGTAAATGATTTTAATGAGTAATGGGCTGCACTGATTCGCATGGAGACTATGGGTGGAGCGCGAAAGACAGAAAAGGAAGTCAAGAGGAAGCACATAAACTTAATTATAACTGCTTGGAGAAGATTTTTAAAAGCAATAGTGATCAAACAAAAAAAGGTGAGGTGAAAGGCTAAATGCTTGAAAATGGATACATTATTGTGAAAGTATGTACATACGTTTATATGTTTGGACTTGCAGGTAAAACCGCTGGATAGAATAAAACGAAATTTTCGCAGGACACTCCCCGCTTTCCTAATTCTAGGATGGATTATTTAGAAAAGCTTTTGGATAGGTATAAGGATATGGACGTTTGGCACCGCCTAGAGAAGTAAACATCTTGAAGATTCATAACTTGTAGGTCCGTAAATTAGCTGACGAGGATATAATAAAACGAACTGAGATCCCAAAAGAACATTAAAAGTAAATATAGAGCTTCTCAAGGTTAAACATTGGATACAATTATTTTATAAATCGGATGTCAAATAACAAATTCACAGTAAAAAACCCTTTCAGATAGTTTTTGTAACGATAAAAAAATAACTTTCTGAAAACTTTCTCGACATAACCTTCAAATTTAGGGGCAGACTTTTGCAATTTTATTTTTGCAACCCAGTCTAATCACCCTCTATCAACTGTTGCACCTTATATATGCCAACTCAACTACGTACGAGTGATTCAACATGATTTCATTCATGTCTGTCTGTTTGCTGAAAACTGTATAAAATGTCAAGAATGCACCTTTACCCCGCACGCCACACACAAGCACATATTTGTATTGGCTTTTCGAAACAACTTTCATACAAACTATGTGAATCTCACGATCGACAAGAATATCACCGATCAGCAACCAGCAACGCGCAACTTGAAAAACAGAGAACTCAACAAAACTAAAAAAAATAGAAAAAAGCAATGAATAATAACTAAATACAGGGTGGCTAATGAAAGCCGCTACCAAAATCAAATTAAATAACTTTTTTTCTATTTAATGAATTGGTTAATTTTTTTTTTATTTTGCAGATTGACTTTTACATTTAACAAAAATGGATAACTGGGACACTGAAACAAGAATTTGGATTGTCCGCCGCTATCACGCACTGGAGTCCGTAGTTTTGGTTCAAAGAGAGTATAGGCGCACGTTTGGCGGCAATCGTCCGAGCAGATGGACCATAATAAGACTTGTAAACAATTTTGCCGAGCATGGGACAGTCAACAGAAGACCTTACCATCGAAACCCTTCAGTTCGAACGGAGGAAACAATCGCTGCTGTAGCTGCTGCCATACAAAACAATCCACGTGTTTCGACAAGAAGCTTATCTGCTCAAATGGGTGTAAGCAGACAGTCATTACAGTCAATTATGCACAAAGATTTGGACTTATTCCCATATAAAATTCAAATGGCCAACAAACTGAACGCTGCAGACTTGCCGATTCGCTTGGAATTTTGCCAGAAGATGCTTCAAATGGTGGAAGAGGATGGAAACATGTTGAACTGTCTTTTCATGTCTGACGAGGCCCATTTCGATTTAAACGGCAACATAAACAAACAAAATTGTCGAATATGGAGTGCTTCCAACCCACAGATACTCCATGAGACGGAATTGCATCCACTTCGTGTCACAGTGTGGTGTGCAGTTTCATCACGCTGCATTGTCGGGCCCTACTTCTTCGAAGAAAACGGTCACACCGTTACGGTTACTGGAGACCGTTACTTGAGCATGTTGAGAGAGTTTTTCTATCCAGAATTACGCGGAATGAGAATTTCTTTCAACTCTGTGTGGTTTCAGCAAGATGGTGCAGCTCCTCATATAGCCCAACCTGTTATGACAGAATTGCGACGAAAATTTCCCAATAAGCTGATATCCAGAAACTCCACATTCCGTTGGCCACCCAGGTCGCCTGACCTTACTACAATTGACTTTTTCTTGTTGGGTTATTGCAAACAGGAAGTCTTCAAAGCAAAACCAACAAATTTGAATGAACTAAGGCAATCCATTCGAGAAACAATTGCGGCTATTCCTGTCTCAACTCTCCAAGCAGTAATGAACAACTTTTTGGTAAGATGCCGCACATGCTTCGACGAGCAGGGGGGGTATTTAAATTCCATTATTTTTAAAACTAATTAAGCTATATTTAATAAAATTTAATGAGCTTTAACATGAATAAAAGAAAAATAAATTCCATACACTGAAAAAAAAATTATTTGAGTTTCTTAATGTAGCAAAATTCATCAGCCACCCTGTATATGTGCATAATGAAGCAACAAAATAAAATAAAATAAAATAAAACAAATATAATAAAATAAAATAACATAAAATAAAATAAAACAAAACAAAAGAAAACAAAATAAAATAAAATAAAATGAAATAAAATAAAATAAAATAAAATAAAATAAAATAAAATAAAATAAAATAAAATAAAATAAAATGAAATAAAATAAAATAAAGTAAAATAAAATATAAAATAAAATAAAATAAAATAAAATGAAATAATATAAAATAAAATAAAATAAAATAAAATAAAATAAAATGAAATAAAATAAAATAAAATCAAATAAAATAAAATGAAATAAAATAAAATAAAATAAAATAGAATAAAATAAAATAGAATTAATAAAGTCAAATAAAAAAAATATAATAAAATAAAATAAAATAACATAAAATAAAACAAAATAAAATAAAATAAAATAAAATAAAAAAAAAATAAATTAAATAAAATAAAATAAAATTAAATTAAATAAAATAAAATTAAATAATATAAAATAAAATAAAACAAAATAAAATGAAATATAATAAAATAAAATAAAATAAAATAACTTAAAATAAAATAAAATAAAATAAAATAAAATAAAATAAAATAAAATAAAATAAAATAAAATGAAATAATATAAAATAAAATAAAATAAAATAAAATAAAATAAAATGAAATAAAATAACATAAAAAAAAATAAAATAAAATAAAATAAAATAAAATAAAATAGAATAAAATAAAATAAAATAAAATAAAATAACTTAAAATAAAATAAAATAAAATAAAATAAAATAAAATAAAATAAAATAAAATAAAATAAAATGAAATAATATAAAATAAAATAAAATAAAATAAAATAAAATAAAATAAAATAAAATAAAATGAAATAAAATAACATAAAAAAAAATAAAATAAAGTAAAATAAAATAAAATAGAAAAAATAAAATAAAATAAAATAAAATAAAATAAAATAACTTAAAATAAAATAAAATAAAATAAAATAAAATAAAATAAAATAAACTAAAATAAAATAAAATAAAATAAAATAAAATAAAATAAAATAAAATAAAATAAAATAAAATAAAATAAAATAAAATAAAATAAAATAAAATAAAATAAAATGAAATAATATAAAATAAAATAAAATAAAATAAAATAAAATAAAATAAAATAAAATAAAATAAAATAAAATAAAATAAAATAAAATAAAATAAAATAAAATGAAATAAAATAACATAAAAAAAAATAAAATAAAATAAAATAAAATAGAATAAAATAAAATAAAATAAAATTAAATTAAATTAAATTAAATTAAATTAAATAAAATAAAATAAAATGAAATAAAATAAAATAAAATGAAATGAAATAAAATAAAATAAAATAAAATAAAATAAAATAAAATGAAACAAAATAAAATAAAATAAAATAAAATAAAATAAAATAAAATAAAATAAAATAAAATAAAATAAAATAAAATTAAATGAAATGAAATGAAATGAAATAAAATAATATAAAATAAAATTTAAAAAACGAAAACGAAATAAAATAAAATAAAATTAAAAAAACAAAAAGATAATAGTCTTGGCTTGCAATGATAGACCTCTTATATAATTATTAAGATCAGAAAATTTTTCAGTATTTCACGATTTCGAAAATAATATCAATATAATTTTCAAAAAATATAAATTGGTTTTTTGACCAGTCGAATTTATTAGACGACATGACTGCTGCTGATGACATGTTGTTATTCGTGTCGTTGTCATGCAGTTTCACGATTTCATGTGCCTATAAGCGTATAACTGATTCAGATAATGTAACTTACATTATTTATATACCTAGTTGCTCTAATTTTGAATAAAAAAATCTATTAGAGGGATCTTCAAAAAATCTGTAAGACATTGCGCTTTCGAAACAGTAGAGAGATTGTAAATTTCATTACATTCTCAATGGGATCATTTTTAAATTATCGAAACGCTTCTATATATTGGCTATGTGGTATATCATTTTAGGTACCAATCGAACTGAGTTCTTCTTACTTGTAGTTTTAGTTGTTAAGCTGTCGGTTATGTGTTGTTCATCTCAAACGGCAGCAACAACAACAAAAACAAGCACAGCATGCGCTACACAGCTCTACAAACAAACATAAATTGAATTCAGCAGCAATGGCAGAGTGTAGGAGGGATAGTGGAACGCGGTATGCGCAGCTGCTGCGTTTCACATCCGCATCTGCGTTTCATTTTATTCTGAGTTTTTTCATTTCACAAGTTTTTTTGTGCTTTGTTTGGGAGCTTTTTTCAGCGCATGAACACACATGCTTACATATCTACATACAGGCATAAATATATCTGGATGTATGTAAATGTGTGCATTCGTCGTTGCATTGTTGCTTGCTATTGTGCGAATATTGTTCGTGCCGATTGCGATCTGCATAAAGTGATCTGCGTCGTGTCGCTGCTGGGCCGCACTTGACTTTTTATTTGTTTTTTGCATGGGTATGGGTGTGTATGTGTGCGCTCATTCATTTACTACTCGCATTGGCCTTGTCCTTGAATCAAACTAAATTTCTTTTTTTTTGTTTGTTAGCTGTTGCATACGCTTTTGTGGTTTTTTGCTCCTTTATTTTTTTCACCGATCGTGAAACTTACAAACGCTCAAGCTTTTATGAAAGTTTTGGTTTTTTTTTTTTTCTCCCCTGACAGTATAACAATGTAGGAGACATGTGTATGATCATCTATTGTTGTTATTGTGATCGCACATGCATACATATGTGTATTAGGGATGTACATTTTAAGATTTTTACAATCCCTCGATATTCGGGATATGATTTTGAGGGGGGCTCGTCCCGCTTTTTTACTTTGAATGTTGTAATGAATATGAAATGTTGAAGGCCTCTTAAGTCGATGAGAAAACAATTATTTGCTTAGTCAGCGAGTTGAGAGATGGCTGCGTATCAAATCTAAATGAGATATTGTAGACTTTTAAGGAAGCGGCAACTTAATGGACAAAAGCGAAGCGTATAAACCGATCGTAACCAACTTTGAAACACGAACTGGATACCTTCCCGGGATGGTCATGGGCTAAAAAATATTTTTATATATAAAGGGGGCGTGGCACCTCCCATACAAATTAAATTTTTAACAGTCCGTATTTCTGGAAGTATTTAGGCTAGACCAATGAAATTTGGGAAGGGGTTATACAAGGTTAATCCCTAACACCTCCAAGAAAACTGGGAAAAACGAAAAAGAGGGCGTGACACCTCCCATACAGCTGAAATTTTTTTATAGAAATGTGGTGTGAAACCGACGGGTATAAGCTAGTTTTTATAAGTGCAACGGACGAGAATTCAGGTAATTTAGAGTGTGCTAATTGTAGTAGAGTTAGGCAGAGTACTTTTCGGGACTCATTTCGGGATATTTTTAGGATACTTTCGGCATTGTTTTCGGGATAATTTCAAGACTTTTACGGGAGTGTTTCGGTACTCTTTCGCAACTATTTTCTTAACTTTATCAGGACCATTTCGAGACTTTTTAGAATAATAACGGGATTATTTTCGCACCATTTGAGAATCCTTCGGGACCATTTTAGGATCATTTCAAGACCATGTCAGGATAATTTCGGAATTTTTCCGGGATAATTTCGGGATTGTTTTCGGAATGTTAGGACAATTCGGGATGGTACCGAAAAAGTCCCAAAATGATAACAAAAAAACATCCTGACAACAATTCGGAAATAATCTAGAAATGGTCCCGGAAAAGTATGTATTTAAATTGAAGGCTTTGCATCCGTGATCCCGGATTCAAATTTAACATTTCACAATTTATATGCCTCATAATTTACATGACGATCATGCTCAGCAGCCAGTGCGAATATGCACAAAATCGCCTGAATTTGTGTTTTAATGTTTTAATATACATACATACGAGTATGCATACATTTATTAGACCGCACCAGCAGAACGGCTTGTTAGACTGAGAGCTTTTGCGGTATGACTGGAGCAAGCTTTATCGAATTCCTTTGGACTGAAAAGGCAATTTAAAGGACTCTCCACACACTAAGATAAAGGCCTTTAAGTCTCTTATACTTCCTATCTATGGAAAATTTAAGGGCTGATTATGTAGGTGACCCTGTCACTTTGCGTTGCAGTCACTCACATTCAGCACTACCTCCTACCAGTAGCTAAAGTGAGTGAATACCTTTATATTAATGAACTTTGCTGCAAAAGAGAAAAAGTGGCTCGTTGCGTTTTACATGATAAGTCCGTGTTGATCATTCTAGCCATGTCAAAAGTAATTATCAAAAGAAATTTAGTGATAAGCACAAGAAGACTTGACTATATTTTGCGAATGCTGACGATACTTCGGCTCACAAACTGTTTCAATCGACATCAGACTAGATTTAAAACCGGGACGTACAAGATCATTTATGTTAAACTCCCTTTCATCTTTTGGATATGTTTTTCACTTGAACAAGAAAAATAAGTTTTCATTAAATTTCGAATCCACTTACCTTAAACTAAAACACTCGCCAGTCGGGCGTTACCCGTCCAGCAATCCATAAGCTAACAATTTTGATGGCCGTGTTGCCGTTTGTTGTTGCTGTTGTCGTTTCTCCTTAATAATCTTGTATGTAAGCCGTTGAGTTATGCAGTTCTAATTTTTGTTCTGTTACTTCTGTTATGTTATGCAATTTTGCTTTTTTATTATTTTATTTTCAGTTTTCTTAGGTTTTTGAAGAGCACACTCTTGGTTTTTTTTGTTATCTTTATTTTTATTTAAAACATAATTTTAGTAATTTTTTTTTTTTAACTTTTTATTTTGAATTTTTTGTTAGTTAATAACACATGCACACACGTCAATCATAAAAATCTTGTAAATAAAAAAAGATGAGATTTAGTTGAACTTAAACGAGAGCGGTGATCAATAAAACGCCGTGAAAAGTTTGAAATTAAAAGAGATTTCGAATGTTTTTGGGAGAGTAAATTAATTTGTGTATTAAACTAGCTTTAACTTACTTAAAAATTGCAACTGAGCTGAGCTTTTAACTTGAAAAGAGCTTTAACTTGTAACGATGTTTTGTATATAGCTAAACATTTTATTTTTTTCAAAAGCTTTTTAAGGAGCTTTTACTTCAGCAGCGCTTTCGTCCCAACATCACATCTTCACTTTAAATAAGCTTTCTCTAAAAACCAGTTTCAACTTTGTTTTTTGTGTTTAAAAAGTTTTTTAAATAAAGTTTACATGTAATTTTAATCAAAGAACTTTTCCTACGAAACGATTTTAAATAAATGAAAATAATTTGCGCTTCAATTTATATTTCGTAAATAATTTTGCTGGTTTGTATTTGGAGCTTTTCTCGTTTTTTATCTTTGCTTAAACTTTGGTTATTTAATTTTTTGGTACAGGCCGAAATTTTAGTTTCTTTTTTATAAGTTCTTTTTTTAAGAGTTTATACAAGAAAAGTGTATCTTCTTCTTCTTTTAATTTGCGATTATTTCTTTTATTAACACTATTTTTTTGAATTAGCATCAAATTTAATTTTTTTGTCCAACCGGTTTGTTTTGGCAAGTAGCTTCAGTTTAAAATTGTTTGAGGATGAGAGAACGCCAAAATTGTGTTTATTAAAATAGTTTGTTGTTTTTGTACCTTCTGCTTGGCTCCTGTGCTTTGATTTGGAATTTTGACTTTGTTGAACTTTGAATTTGACTTCTGAAAAGGAGATAAAAACATAGTTTTAGTAAGAATATTTGTAGCGTTTAGTAGTGTAGCTAATCAAATTCATAGATAAAAGCTTTTAAAAGAGCTTTTATTATAAGATAAAAGCTTTTATAGGACATTTTTCTGTATTTGAGTAGAAGAAGCGAAAATAAATGATGATGATGTTCCTTTCTACTCAAAAAGAAAGCTTTTGAAAGCTTTTAACAAAGAGAAGCTTTTACAATAAAAGCTCTAATGCCTAAACTTAACATTTACAGCAAATTCTTCATTTCTAGTTTCCGAAAAATTAAAAACAAATTCCAAGTATTAAGAAGTTAATGAGATGTTTACTGAGAAAGCTTTCCATTTTAAATAAGTAAAAACAAGCTCCAAGAAATTTCTAGATCTTACTTTGCCCAGATGTAAGACATTTTTCAGCATTTGAGTGGATGCAAAGAAAGGACATTATGATAATTTTTTTTTGATAAAAAAAGAAAGCTTTTAAAAGTTTGCAACAAAAAGTAACTTTTACAATAAAAGCTACAGTGAAAAAATTTTAAATTACAAGGAAAGTTCTAATTCCTAGCTTCCAACAAATTTAAAACCATTTTCTCCTTCATGATGTAGGTTAAAAGCAGGCTTTTGTTAAAGCTTTCTAATTTGACTAGACCAATTTCTAAATCTCTGTTTGTCTTAACGATGGGCGTTTTTCAGCATTTTAGGGGGTGAAAAATGAAATTATGATAATTCTTCTTGGATAAAAAAACAAAGCTTTTAGACGCTTGCAAAAAAGGAGCTTTTACAATAAAAGCTATAGAACAAACAAATTTTAAATTTCAAGCAAAGTTTTGATTGCTAGCTTCCAACAAGTGTAAAACCATTTTCTTATTTATTACGTGGGTTGAGAAGCAGGCC
Organism: Merzomyia westermanni; assembly: GCA_949987695.1. Lineage (NCBI taxonomy): Eukaryota > Metazoa > Arthropoda > Insecta > Diptera > Tephritidae > Merzomyia > Merzomyia westermanni. The sequence continues at coordinate 24,364,992 of OX465290.1, read as the reverse complement.
CTCGTGACAGCTTTTTATTTTAAGTAAGTAGAAACAGATTCCTAGTTCGCATTTCCACCTTCAGTAGTTTCTGAATCTCTCTTTGCCTTAACGGAAGAAAATTTCTGCATTTCAATAGATGGCGTGCAAATAAATGATGATGATGCTTCCTCTCACTCAGAAAAAGGTTTTAAAAGCGCGCAGCAATAAATGAGATTTTACTATAAAAGCTATAGTGGACGAGCTTTAAATTTCCACCACAGTTTTAAATCCAAGCTTCCAACAAATTAACGAGAAATTCCTTTACATATTGTAGTTAATAAAGTTTGCTTTCCTGAAAGCTTTACATTTTAAATAAGTAAAAATACACTCTGATAATCTCCTTCCCTCCCCTGTCGAAGAACAAATTTCTGCATTTGAGTGGGTAAACCAAAATAAATGTTGATGAATCTGCTTACTTAAAAAAGAAAGCTTTTGAAAGCTTGCAACAAAAAATGAGCTTTTACAAATAAAAGCTGAAGTGCACAAAATTTAAAATGTCAAGCAAACTTTCAATTCCCCGCTTAATCCAATTTAAAACCATTTTCTCCTTCATAATAACTAAATTATGAAGCACATTTTCGTGAAAGCTTTCAATTCCAAGTAAACTTAAACACAATTTTAAATGCCTTTAAAACTTAAAGATCCACGGCGTAATGAATACGTATTTTTAATGTATTTTTTCGATTGCCATTTAAAGCAGCTTCAGCCACTTAACAAGCGACCATATCCACCAAATACCTCCTGCTCCCACATGGCTAGCTTTCTTTCTCTTAATTCACATGAAAAGCTAAACAATTTCGCAAAAGTTCAAGTTTATATTACAACACTAAAATAGAAAAGGCAACATTTGCGGCAACTGAAAGTGAACATTAACATAGTTGTTGCTATATTGTTGATGATGAATGCGAGAAGGGTGGTGAATTGAGGTAGGAGGAAGGACGTAAACGCGCGCGCATCATTCAAAAGAATATAGCATAGCATAACTTCAAAACAATGTCATCAACCTCATAGCAAGAGCAACAACAACAGCAGATGCAAATGCTTTACATCCTGCAGGACAAGCATATGCGGCAACGCGGCGAGGAGTAGAAGGCGTTGTGAAGGTGAACGTGAGGTAATGGGGTAAATGTAGTGCAATGAAGAGTTGAAAAGTGTAAGCGAGCAAGCGAGTAAAAGAAGCAAATCTGGAAAAAGTTTTGAAAAAGTTTTATGCGCGCAGCATCGAGTGCAACGGTGAATAGGTGCATTTGTATGTGAGTGTGTGGGTGTGTGTGTGTGTCTCTGTTTGTGTCTGAATGCATTTAATGTTGATAGCTTTGTGAATCACTCAAAATGTATGAATGATTTTCGCTTTTACGTTTTGTTTCTCATTTTCTCTGCTTTTGTATGAATGATGCTGCCTTCGTTTGTAGTATGTGTGTGTGTTTGTGTATTATATGCATGTGATAGTAAATTTATATACAAATGTTAAACAATCAGCGCAACTTTTCGTAACACTGAAATAGTTTTAGTATCGCATTCAGCATCCTTGTGCGGCATGTTGCTGAATATTGGGAAAATGTTGCTTGAGAATCGTTCAAGAGTTATTAGTTTAAGCCTGACAATGAGCCACATTAAATCATGAGTTTATAATTGCTATTTCGAATATGACAAATCTGACTTTTTAGTGCAAACTTGTGCTCTCAATTTTGGGCTCATCCGGTCAACCACCTGGCCTTTTTATTCCAAAGTGAAAATTTTGCCTAAAAAACGTCGCAGGCTTTGGAAATACCCCTCAAAAGCGTTTAAAAATTTGGCTCAAACGTGGTCTAAAGAGCTTTCGAACTTATTAAAAAAAGTTATTTTTGATTGTTGTTATATTACCCGGCAAAGCAGTATCTAAATAGTCAGCGAGATGCAGCTGGAGTATCAAACCTTCATCAGGTAGGTATCCCGTCAGCTTGGGTAAAAGTGGCAAGGCGCCTTACCTTGCTTACCTGTTCTTAAAAAAGTTTGCTGACCTTCAGAATTGCTCCTAACGTGAATAAAATCCTGAGAGGCAAAAGGCGTCATATCCATTGATCAGCCACGCACTTGTATGTTACTACCGTTTACTACCTCGCAAAAGACTTAACCCGATTTGCATATATTCTATTCGGTGTTGCCACTCAGTATGCTTTTATGGCGTTTCCACTTATCTCTTTTTTTTTTAATTGAAATGAGATATGTAAACATGGGTATCAAACGAATCTATTTTACGTCGCATTTCAAACATAAATATGACCAAAGGTTGCCACCTAGTCACATCTTATTTACTTTTTGTCATATCCACATAATCTCGCAAATGACTTGCCGTATTTGGATAAACTTTTGCACTTTTGTGCTGCCACGAGGAAGTTTTTAGAGGGTTGCCACATATTTGAAATTGGTCGATATGCTAATATGGGTATCAACCAAAAAGTTATTTATTTCGAACTTAAAAAAAAAAATTTCTAGATAGGACTGTTATCTAGGGTTGCCACCTAATCCTATTACATTTATATTTTTTCATATCCGCTTTTATCTCGAAAACGACTAGACTTATTTTCATGAACTTTTTAATATAGTTAACATTATTTAAAGCTATCCTACTTGCCACTGTAAATTTTTTACAGCGTAGCCACCTATTTGAAATTTTTTCAAATCTGACCGGGGTATGCCATCATGGATATAAAACGAAAGCGACCTTACTTTGAATTGCAACAAAAAAATTTCTGGGTAGAAATAATACCTGGGGTTGCCACCTATTGCCATTGTATTTGTTTTTGGAGTATCGGCTATTAGCTGGAAAAACAAAAAACAATCGCAGAAGATATAGCAATGTGAGTATTTAACGAATGGTACTTTGAGTAATATTTCAGCAAAGGAACTTCTTCTACGTAGAGTGAAAACCTGTGGTTGCCACCTAATACAATTATGTAAATTTTTTCAATAATCGCCATTATCACAAAATGTGATTAAACGAATTAATTAATACACACGTTTGGTAAAGGAAATTACATATACATATAAACACGACGAGGATATTTTAACTGATAAGCATCTACAACAAAAGTGTATGGTAACCTCGAAAAATGCATTATGGCAAGACTGGAAAGTACGAAACTTATAAAAAGCTGGCAAAGTATACAGCCAGATAAAGTTGTTTATTTTAGGCAAAACTCAAAACCCAAACGCCATTATATAATATTATAGTCTAGATAGGTTACATTACTATTCTTTAATTAAGCGCAATTTGAAGAAAGAAGTATTTCAACTTTGCGAAATCAAAAGCTATATAAAATTAACTACCTCACTAAATAAATTCTACCTCTGGTAAACTAGACATAAAAACAACAACAACAATCTAATTAAAGCGGTAACGAAATTGAAACTATAAGAGGCAAAAGGCCCCCAACTGAAAGAGTAGAACAGTTGTATGCGAATGAAACACAAAAATAACAACAGAAACAAACAGAGAAATGTAGTGAATGCAACAATAAACAAATATAAATAATCTGCGTTATATTCACCCACACTACATACACCCCGCTTTGCAAAAACGTTGAAAGAGAAGGAGAGCGTTGCAATGCGAACCCAAAAAAAATATGAGTTCACAAAAAAAATGTAAAACGCGGGAGCTGCGCAGAGTGGGAAGAGCTAAACGAAAATTTATTAAAACAAATAAAGAAAATCAAAAGTAAAAGCAGTGCGCCTTGACAACGCGCACACACAGACACAACCACGCACTAATGCAAAGCTTAAAATATTTATTTATGTGTGCGTGCGTGCCTCTGTGTGTGCGTATGTGAGTGAGTGTGACTGTGTGTGTGTGTGCGCGTCTATGCTAAGTGCAACAAAACAAGCAGTGCACTCTGCCCAACCACCCACACCAAACAAACATGCATGCCACATGCTGCTGCAAAGTGACGTTGCAATGTCAGTCCAAAAAACAACAACACACAATTGAAAAAAAATATATATAAAATAGCAAATCACAAACAAAACAAAAAGTAAATAAAAACGTGTAAATGCATGAATATTTTTGATTGTGTTGACGACAATGCCAGCGCATGAACCTTTACTCATGCACAGTGTAGTGCAGCGTAGCGCATTTGATGTCTGTCACACGTTTGCACCTTCTTGCAACAACAAATCGACTGATAGTCAAATGGACAGACCAAATGAATTCGTTGCGGCAATTTATGATGCATTTCACCAAGCACTGCAACCATTGTTAGCTGCATAGCGTACCAACAACACCAACTCGGCCCACACCTCACCCCCACCCCTTGAATGCTGACGCATCGTATGTTGAATTTCATACAATTTCACTTTGAAATATATTTATTTTTGCTTTCGTTTTCATTTTGCATGGCTTCAGTGCAGTTGTTGTGATTTTATTTGTGGTTGTTGTTGTTTTGCCTTTTATGCTTTAGTAATATGTACTTTGTTGTTGCTGTTACTGCTTTTACAATTTTGATATTTGTTATGCCTTTCAAATGCGGTTGCAGGAAATTCAAAGCGAAGGCGGCGGTTGCTATGATATTCTGTGAAATGTTTGGAAAACAAAACAAAAACAAAAAAGCGAAAGTGGAAGTGGAAGGGCGAGAAATGAAAGCAAGGTATAGCAACAAAATGAAGAAGAATGAGGCAGCTTTAATAGAGTAAAAATTTTTATTGAAAAAAATTAGAAAATGTGAAATGAAACAAAGTCTAGAAAAAAAAACTAAAAAAGCAACAGAATAAGCTAATTGACAAAATAGCATGGAACATAACATAACATAACAAAAAATTATAAAATAAACCACACAAAAAATCTGAAATATTATAAAAAATTATATAACATAAGACATAACATGGGATGAGATGGGACATAATATAACACAACATAACAAAAAGTTACAAAACAAAACTAAAAAAGTTAAAAAATTTACTTAAAATAACATATAAAAAAGCTTAAGATACGAGTAACATAGCCACATAACCAAAAATTACAAAATAAATCTAAAATAACACAAATAAAGTACTTAGCATGAGACATAACATGGCATAAACTAAGATATAACATAGCATAACATAACACATGACATAGGCCAACATAACAAAACATTATTATAGGACAAAACAAATAACATTACATGAGATATAAGTTGGAATTAGATAAGATATACCATAGAATAACATAGCCCATAACATAATGTGGCATTACAAACAATTTTAAAGCAAATTTAAAGTAAGCTAAAAAACTTCATGACATAAGATTTAACATAACATAAGATAAAATGTAACATAGCATCACATAGCATAATACCAAAAAATTACGACACAAACCAAGCAACAAACCTAAAATATTAAAAAAAAAACCTAACATAAGACGTAACATAACATAGGATAATATTTATCATAGCATAACATAAGACATAACATAATTTAAGGTAAGATATAAAATAATATAGTAACATAATAACATAACATTTCATTACAAAACAAAACCACACAACAAATCTAAAATAGCATAACAAATTACATATCACAACATAAGATAAGTTATAACATAACACAGAACATATCATAACATTACAAAACATTACGAAACAACCCTTACAACAATCTAAATTGGAATAAAAGATTACACAACATAGCATAAGACAAGATATAACATTGCGTAACAAAACACATAACATAGCATAACATAACAAAAAATTACAGCAAAAAAACACAACAAACATAAAATAGCATACAAAATTGCATAATAGAAGGCATAACATAACTTAAAAAACATATACATAACATAACACATAACAAAGCATAACATAACAAAACATTAAAAAGATAGACATGGCTAGTTTTATACGGGTTCTAAAAAAAAGGTTTGCCATGTTATTTGGCTCAAGTGTCCATCAACTGGGCTAGTAAAATTAAATATTTGGAAACACAAACCTCCGACAGTTTAAATTCTGGCAGAATATAAAAATTTAGCCTTCGTTTATCATTAGGCGGTAAATGGAGTATAGAAATTGTATCTTTCTTTTTCAGGCGCATATAAATCGTAAATTTTAGGCATGCACGCCTGCATAAGAAATACAAAAAAAAGGATTTTTTATGACTATAAATGAGCTCAAGGCCAAGAATAACAATATTCAACCAAATTTACATGCATATTGTTCATATAATCCCTTACGTGTCAAATCAGAAAAAGCACATAGGCCTAATAGCAAAAAGCTTCCATCATTCCCTAAAAGCTTTGCCACACCCGCTCACACCATTTAATTGATTCTTTGTTGTCCAACCATTATTATTTAAACCTGATTTTATAGGAAAATCACGCGCAAAATCCTTGAAGACCAGTGATATTTTTGCTTGCCTTTAAAATCTGCTAAATAAACTCAAATCACGTTCCACGTTCAACATAATTCATTTTGATCCATATGATTAACTACAAATCGTGTGTGACGCAGCGAGTAGAGGGACACATTTGCTGCAAAAGTATTATTGGGCCCATAGATTCCCGTCGATGACGACTTGTAAAAGAAGCACAGGTGATTATGACAGCAAGGTGAGATGTTTTCTAGTTAAAAACAACAACAACAAACACAACAACAGCAAGGAAGCAATATTAATCACACAAAGATATGCGTGTGCGTGTAGACAAGTAGACATCTTAGCAAGCAGACAGCCAACTAAAGAAACACATAAATAGACATGACGATTGTCACAAAGATAGACAGATAAATACAAGTAAATGCGGGAGACGCCGAGAGCAATGATTAGCCAACAACTAAAGTAACCAATTTGCCTACGTTATTGACAGTGAGGCGCGCAATACCCCAGGTGGGGTGTAAGGTGACGTGCCAGGATAGACCACAATGCTGTGGCACGAACATAAAACTAACAAAATATTAGCTGCAGTTCAAGCTGAGTACGAGTATGTAGATATTTATTTGTAGCTGCGTTGCGATCTTCGTGGCTTAGACATGCAGACGGCGGGTTTGTTGAGACAACGCGACTTCTATGCAAGTGGCATAAGGCACAAGCAATGATAGGCAAACAAATTGCGAAATGGCAAGCAAATGTGTGTGGAGGAAAACTTGGGAGTAAATGTAATATGTTGGGAGCCAGAGGTCAACGCATGTCTAATGTGAGCGCGCGCGATACGCTTCAACAAGCAGCAAGACAAATAGGCAAGCATGCAACAAACAGATAGGCCAGTAAGCAGGGGAACGGGTGATGAAGGCATCAGCGATGCACAGCATGCAGCGTTTCGTTGAAGGTAATCAACTGGAAATAAGAATAAAAAGCCTTATCTGAAAATTATCAACATTCAGAATTTATAACAGACTTAGTCTAATTTTAGTGATTTTATCTCCACAACGAATTGAGATGTGGTACTAAATCACATCCGTTGTTTCAGCACTAATGAGCGGTTTTCGTTTGATACCCAAATTGTTCTAACACCTTTTGGGCCACCCTATTCCACATATTGGTCGATAACGCTGAAACCGGTGGAGTTATCGGAATTAGGGGTATTTTCAATTTTATGTCGAAGATCTAGAATGTAGCGGCGAAAACTGCATTCTAATATGTTTAGCACTTTTTGTGTATGGCGCGTGCAAACATATATACATATAGACAAAAATGTTAGAAACTGTTGCTTTGGAATGTACTGGCGCAATCCTTTCTCTCAATTTTTCTGGAATTTATTTTATTTTAATTTATTTTACATATTTTTTAAGTTTAACGAGCTCAAGACCAGTTGATAATAATTCTTACTTAATTATTATTATTTTTGGTTTAGAGGAAAAATGGAAAGCAACAAACATATACAGGTTATAGTACTATTTCGAAAACAGCCACGAGAAGATCTTGTCGAGAATCGAACCCACTCACAAATAATAATAATTAACTAAGAATTATTATCAACTGGCCTTGGGCTTGTTAAACTTACAAAAATATGTAAAAATGAACACACCATAAAACCAACAACAAAAATTAATTTATTAATTTATTTTCATAAAAATTTTTTATTTTATTTTATTTTATGATATTTTATTTTATTTTATTTTATTTTATTTTGCTTTACTTTATTTTATTTTGCTTTACTTTATTTTATTTTGTGTTATTTTATTTTTTATTTTTTTATTTTATTTTATTTTATTTTGTTTTATTTCACTTTATTTTATTTTATTTTATTTTATTTTATTTTATTTTATTTTATTTCATTTTATTTTATTTTATTTTATTTTATTTTATTTTATTTTATTTTATTTTATTTTATTTTATTTTATTTTATTCCATTTTATTTTATTATATGTTATTTTATTTTATTTTATTTTATTTTATTTTATTTTGTTTTGTTTTATTTTATTTTATTTTATTTTGTTTTTTTTTATTTTATTTTATTTTATTTTAATTTATTTTTTTTTTTATTTTATTTTATTTTTTTTTATTTTATTTTATTCCATTTTATTTTATTATATGTTATTTTATTTTATTTTATTTTATTTTGTTTTGTTTTATTTTATTTTATTTTATTTTGTTTTTTTTTATTTTATTTTATTTTATTTTATTTTATTTTATTTTATTTAATTTTACTTTATTTTATTTTATTTTATTTTATTTTTTTTTTATTTTTTTTTATTTTATTTTATATTATTTTATTTTATTGTTTTTTTATTTTATTTTATTTTTTTCATTTATTTTATTTTGTTTTATTTTATTTTATTTTATTTTATTTTAATTTATTTTTTTTTTATTTTTTTTTATTTTATTTTAGTTTATTTTATTTTTTTTTTATTTGATTTAGACTTACTGGCTTGTTCCGATGCTAAACCAAAACACCATGAACAAGGAAAAATCGAGTGTAAATACTACAACGCCTGAGAGCCCAAAGGGCTAAGTGCGGAGCTTTAAGAGGTGTAAGATTTAGGTTAATTCTCATCATGTCACCTGGTCGGAAGTTCTGCGTCATCCTTAGTAAAATACCAAAAATATTATAATGAAGCAAGTGACGCTCATTAAGAATACTAGCACCTTCAGAGCGTTCAATGCTCTCCTTTTCCTCTAATTTACATCCACAGTCCCACCACTGTTTCCTCACCATTTCGAATTTCTTTGTTTCTTTTAGCAAATGAAATTTTTGGTATCCCAATTTTTTTGTTGCTGTCACTTTTTTGGTGTCTTTCTTACTACCACTTGCCTCGTTTTATATTTCTTCTGCCGCATTTTTGAATATTTACATTAAACTCCATTTGTTTTCACTTTTTTTTGTACGCCCCCAGCTATTACTAAGTACATACTTTGAAGTGCGTTGCTGTTGCTATTGTTGTTGGTGCTTGTTATTCTGTTGCAGCGCGTCATTTCTTATCGATCGCTGTCTGGCTGTCTGGTCATAAGTCTGGAATTGTATGTAGTTGTGTGTGTATATAGGGACTTTGTTATATTAGTTGTTGCTGTAGCAGTGTTGTTGCTGTTGTCAACGCCACCAGTGCAGTGCAGTGTCGCATGCTTGAACCATTCCTCAACATTTTTTGCTTTTTTTTTTTGCAATGAGACGACACGCCGGGTCGACCTTAACCCTGCAACAACAGGACACCCTACTCTTAAACTCACGCGCTACCACGTCCCCCCTGTGCCGTGTGCAACTGTTGTCGCTTGAAAAAAAAAATCCACCTGCTGCTACTACACTGCGCCAATTGTATTTATGTATGCCTGTGCGAATGTCGATAATGCCGCTTAAGAATTATGAGATGCATTGACAGCGCCGCAGTACCGTCTCGAAAGTCAACGCTACCATCGCTGCCACCATTGCAGTCCGACGCACAACTCAAGTATTATTCAAATTACGGCGCGACAGACAACAACAGACGCGCGTAGCCGCCAGAAAGAAAGCCAAAGTGTTGGTGACGTTGATGGTTGACATTGACAAGTGCAGTCGCGGCAGCCCTGTTCCAGCTGAAGTCAGTCGTTTGTGTCATAAAAGGCGTGTGCTGGGAGTAAGGGAGTGCAGAAGTACTTTCGTTTTTATTTTTGCAGACTTTGCAAAAAAGAGGGTAGCGCATATTCACACAAACGCAAGGGCAGTAAAAGTAGAAACCGGCAAGGACAATAAAGTTAATACAGAAGTAACGTTGCATTCCGCGACATAACGTTAACGGTGCATTAGCATTGAGACTTTCTGAAGTAGAGGAAGGTAAGGGCATACTCAGTAGTTGGATAGGGTTGGAGTTTTGCTACAGTTAACAGAAGTGCGTAAGTGTGAAAGCAGAGAAGACGGCAGCGTAATAAGTTGAAATATGTGACTTCTTTGGCTAGAAATTGTTTTGCGAAATCGAGGCTGTTCTCAACACGCAATACACCTAGGGGGAAGAAAAGACAAGGCTAATCATTTACTTGGATACCGAAAACTTTTCCTTAATTCAAAATTTCTTTCCCCAAAAAGGTATTCAGTAAACTCAAACTACTATAATTCACTACGCAACAAAGTGATACGGCCGTAATTAAGTCTCAAGCTCTTAAATAAAATATTTTGTCAACCGTTGACGAAGTATGGATTTCTTGCCAGAAATACATGGGATATCAATCTCATAACATAATGACAGGTCGAATAGGGTTCCTTTCTTCAGTTTTCCGTCATAATTTGTGAAATTTGGTTTTATGACAACGAAACGAAGCACTGAGGAAGGCGCAGAGGACCGTTTTGTTAAAAAACCGAATTTAACAAGGCATAACGGTAAATCGTTTCTATATAAATCAACTTTTCCTCTCGTCAAAAGCCTGAAGAAAGAAAACGATTGCCCGATTCGGGCACTGAAGATGGCGCAATGCTGAAATCGTCTTCTTTAAAAAGTGGAAGCTAGATTATCACTTACGTGCACTGACGAAGAATCCTGTGAGCTCGTTAGGGTAAACTATTTTGACTATGCGTCAGTAGCGCTGAGAACGCTTACCCAATTTATGAAGTGATATAGAGAAAAGGTAAAATATAATGTTGTTTTTGTTGTTATAATTGTTTTGGAGCTTTAACTTTCTTTATGAAAAATTGGGAGTGTCAGAATAAAGCAGGGTTCGGCCCATATCGAGATTTTTTTTTGAGCCATTTTTGGGACCTTTTCTAGATATTTTCGGGATTGTTGTCGCATATCTCATAATAATTTAGGGATTCTTTTCCGCACTTTTTTGGAATAATTTTTGGGACTTTTTCCTCATCATATTTGGGTATTTATTGGTATAGATTTGGCATTATTGACTTGATTTTTTGGGGTTATTTGAAGTTGGTTTTTCGGACTTTTTCTTGACTGTTTCAGAATGTTTTCGGGATCATTTCTTGATAGTTCACGAGACCATCCCGAAATAGCTGCAAAATGGTCCCAAAAACGTATACGGAAATGTTCCCAAAATAATTCAGAAATGATCCTTCATCTTATATATAATCATAATAACGATCGTTGTCTTTATCATCATCATTATTTGAAATTTATTTCACCACCATCATCATTAACATTAACATCAATTTCTTCATTACTACTATAATCTTTACTGGCATGGTCTTTTTCATAATTATTTTGATCATCATCATCACCTACAACATCTTCATTATTAAAATCAGCATAAGCATAATCTCTAGTATTGTAATCATCACCATAGGCAACACCTCTTCAACCATTATAACCATATTCTCCTTATAACACCCCATACTGAGCTAGAGCAAAGATATCGTCGACTGTATGGAAGACCTCAGTATTAAGGCGGTCCTATATCAGAAATGGTTTGAAAAAGCTATGTCTCAACACAAATTCAATACTTTTTAGATGAGATGGGCATTTTAAAGGCGATTACTGAAAATAGGAGTTTTAATGAAAAATTCTGAGGCAGGGGTTTTTTGAAAAAATAAATTTGATATAGGGCGTGTTTGAAAAAAATCTTAATTGATAAAGGACTTTTTCCACGGACAGTTATGTGCAATATAATAGTAGTGAAATTGCATATCGTTGGAAGACATAAAAAGAAGCTATGTTTTTATTAATTTTCATTTAAAATATAGCGAATTTCATAACAGAAACCACATAACAAAAAATTTCAAAATTTACACAAAGTTCAGGAAAGTTAATTAAACTTTTAAAAACTTACATCAAAATTTCAATATTTTTGAGCAGATTTTTTATAACCTTTTGTAGCTCGTTTAATTTTAATAATGTGCAAGTTATAAGTACCTCAAAGTTTCCGCTGAGTTTTTAGAATTTTTTTTGTCAATAATGTTGGGTATTTATTCCATACCGCATTAATTTTTCTTCATGCTTTGTACGGAAGAAATCACGCAACACCCTTTTCGAAAAAAATTCTGAAAATTCAGGGAAATTTTGGAGCGAGTTCTTACTTGGTAAAATGGATTGGTTTACAAAACTGTGTACTCAAAATTTTTTTTTTTTTTTTGAAATTCTGCCAAAAAAATTTTAGATTTTGATATTCAATTTTTAAAGTTTAATTTACTTTCCTGAGCTTTGTGTAAACTTTGAAACCACGTTTTATGTGTTTTCTGCTATGAAATTTGCTATATTTCAAATGAAAATTAATAAAATCACAGCTTCTTCTTATTTTGTTTAACGATATATACAACGATCTGGAAACGGTTGCCCTTCGCAAAACAGCCAACACCGACTAAACGTCTACGCGAATTTAGAAAGTGAATAGATTATCTTTCAATTAGGGAAGAAAAGTGTATCGTAAAACTTATTTGTATACATACTTTAACACTACTTACCTAATAAGATTAAAATCTAAAATAACGCAGATGAAAATGTCATCAAATCATATTGATTGCAAAAGAAATCGCACATTGGCAGCTTTTTTAGAATCTACATAAAATTCCACGAAGCAATTTACAAACATACAACCAAGTCTTGAAATTTTCCATTGAAACTATTTCAAAACATATATTCGCATACATTTGTTGCTGTATTGCAATTGATATTCTGCATTTTCTAATCGAATTGGTTAATATAATTACAAAGAAATACGAATTAAATGAGCCACAGCAGCAGGGCCAATCCCAGCCCATGTACGTTTTTGTAAGCAAATAATGATTCGAAATTCAATAATAAATAATGCAATTTTCCGTGGAAGAGAACCGCAAAGAACCAACCAAACACTTTAATGCAAGTCAAAAACAAGCAAAATTACAACAAAATACTACAACCGGCAGAGGAGAAACAAATTTTCAAAAATATAAAAAAAATATACTGCAAACGAGAACAAAACTCACTCATACACACACACACAGTTACATAGCGTAACATAATAATCACGTACTTTTTTTCAACAACAAATGAATTTTGTTGTTGTTTGTCGATGGCTGTTGTAATCGTATCGCTGCAGCTCTACCACGTTGTCGAGCTCAAAAAACAAAATTTTGCAAAGTGGTTTTCCAGGAATTTCGCGTCACCAAAAACCATTCAAAACAATTAAGTTTACTAAATGCAAACATACATACATACAAACGCGCATAATTACACACCTACCAGTGACACCAGCGTATAAAACAAAGAAAACAAATATTTGTATGAGAAAAGAAACTGCAAGAATAAATTATACAGCAAGTAAAGCATGGCAGTGGTGCACAAATGTGAAGCGCCAAACGACACAGACTTGCCAACTCAAGAAAAAAAAAGAAAAAAAAAAAAAAAGAAATTGGATAAAATCGCAAAAGCAAAATTGCGCAAAAATTTATTAATTCGTGCAGCATATAAGAAATGGTGGCAAAAACACATAACCAACCCCCACACCATTAACTCGGTACACAAAAGACTTTTTGCCGCAAATGCAATCAAGCTACTCGAGCTTGAAATTGAAATACATAAGTAGTACGATTGCAGCTTGATTGTGAATTGGGTAGAGTAAGACAATAACAATATTTCAGTATCTTAAGAAAAGTAAGGTTAAAACTGTTCATGAGCAAGAATCGACGACGAGAAATGTTGTGCTGTCCCTACTAACAAAGAAATTCCCTTAAAAAAAACTCCAATTTTCCTTCTTTATAAGCTAGCGTTATTCCAATAAGCAGCACTCTGTAGCTAGTACAGAAATGTTATTCAAAATCAAATAGGATGACCTTGAAAAAAAATTTAACCAAAAGAAATTTTGAAGTCTCTAGAACTTAAAATAACCTCAACATCCAAGCAGTGTAAGGAAGCCTGAAATCATGCAGTACATCAAGCCTGAGCAGAAATAGTGTGCCTTACCCTCTTTCCTTTCCACATCCCTTCCACCTTCTGAATACTTATCCTATTTACTTCAACCCTGAACATGCATCTATCATATTAGTCGGTCCTAAGGATGTGCCTGTGCATGAGTTTCCTAAAGTATGAATAACATTTTTTTATTTTGAGGCCTGATGCAGTAAGTACCCAGCTTACCAAAGTCGGAGCGCTCCGAAATAATGATCCAAAAAGAGTCCGTAATTTGAGCTTTTTTGGAGTGTTATTTAGTAACTTTTTTATGAAGATTCCCGGAGCCTTGGGAGAAGAAATGAATATTGTAGAGCGGATAAACTGCAAGGCTCAGTTATATGAAAGGTTTGGAGAGTTTTCTGATCCTTTTTCTTGTACGCGTTAAATGAACTGTAAGAAAATAAACGTTGTAGAGCGAATGACCGGAAACGTTCAATTGTATAAATGTTTTAAAGCATTTTCTGAAGTTTTTTTGCCTAAGAGAACGTAAAGTTTTTTTTCTCAATGTCTATCAATAGCTGAAAGTCAAGGGAACTATAGTTAAAAACCAAACGAAATAATATATTTATTGATATTTATACTTTCAGATGCACTTGTACTAATATCTTGAATTCAACTTTTTTCTTCTTCGAAGTGTAATAAAAAATGTTGCCTAAAAATAGCCACAAGACTCAAACTAAGTATCAGTAAAGCATCAATAAAAGGCTCCAAAAAGAGTGCAAAAAGGCTCCCAAACCCATCAGAATGGAGGAAAAAATGTGCCTAAAAAGAGTCAAAAAAGGCTCCATACAACCTTCAGAAAATCTCCAATAAAGAGCTCCGAAAAGAGTTCAAAAATGATCCAAAGTTCATTTAAAAAGAGTCATAAAACGCTCCAAATTCATCGGATTCGGACTCATTTTGTACTCTTTTTTATGACTCCTTTTAGGATGCCCCCGTGGAACAATTTTTTGCTCCATTTGGGCTCCGAAAAAAGCTCATTTTGGAGGGTAAAGCTCCGAGAAATGTGCGTTTTATGGCTCCGAAAGGAGTCTTTTTTCCTACTTTTGGTTAGCTGGGTAGGCTCTCAGGCCGATCTTAAAATGTTGCTTACCAAGTCACAATATCAACTGACACAAATGCCGAAGTTAATGGTATTATACTTACGAGTTTTTTTACAGGTAATCCAACAGATTTTTTTAACTTTTAGTCTTGCCTAATACTCGTAATGAGGCGGGTGAATGTTTTTGTATACCCAACTGTACTAATGCACCGGGTATTATATTTTTGAGATACATTTATATGGAGTACCATATATATCAAAGTTCTTCGAATTACGATAATAGAGAAATCGATTGTGCTATGTTCTTCGGTACCCACGAGACTTGAGTAAGAATTGTGATGTTTCAGCTAAATACAGGTTACTTTGGCGAAATCAAACAATAACCATGCCAGTTTTTTGCTATCGCAATTTTCGAAAAAAAATGAGACAATTCATTGCCAGAAATAACCATTGGAGCACACCCACTAAAAATAAGCCACGCCCACTTTTTCTTAAAAGTATACTGAAATAAAGGTAGAAAGACTGAAAATGCAAAATCATATTTGTTGATGCAGGTAGAATATTCAAACTTGATATTAACATCGACGTGTTCTTTCTTTATACGATTGTGAAATGTAGGCGTGGTACGGCCCACTCATGTATTAAACAATTTTCGAATTCGGCTACTACTAACTTTAGAGTACCGTTTACGATAAAATAACGAAATCTGTATAGTACGCCCACTGAAAATAAGCTAATTGGGCTAACGACCACGCCCAATTTTCAATATAAGTTTTCAAACTTTTTTTAATAGGAAGACAAAACATGCTATATCTCCTTGACTGTCGCTGTTAGAGTGATTAAGCTTAGTAGGTACCTTGACCGGGTAATTTTTAATGATTCTTGAACAATTTTAGAAACTGGGCGTGGCACCGCCTATATATGAATGAACACATTTGACGGCAGATGAAGTTTTGCTGAGAAGCCTTCCAAGCCAGAGAAATACACTCGGAGAGTTTGCCAAACAACTGCCGAGGGGCGAACCTGTTTTGATAAAACTTTTTCAAACCACTTTTGATGTTACCTGTACTAGGGTTCGAACCTTGGACCTGCGGTGTGGTACGCGAGCAAAATTACCGCTACACCACGGCGCATAGTGCGATGAGCCTATACAAAATGAGAAAAAAAATAAAAGGAGTCGTCCCATTATTATGAGATTTTGCATGGTTATAATATCTGGGTCACCGATTTCAAATTAAATTTTACGTAACTCAATTATTTGCGCTTAAAATAAGCTTCAAAACTAAAAATAAATAAATATTTTTTGTTTTAAGTTTAATTTTAAAGTTATTAAAACCAGTAAAAAAAAACCAAACAAAAATTGATTTTGAAAGGAGGCTTTAAATTTTTAATGTTGAAAACCGTTTGTCAATATCTTTTTTTTTTAAAGCTATACATATAATTTTCTGTGCACTTTTTCTACCAAAATGTAGCATTTTATGTAAAAATATGTGTTTAAAAAAAAAATATATACCTATATTAGGGTGGATCGATTTGCATGGACGAAAGTTAACCGATGTCGCGCCATCGATATTTCGATAGGTTTTGGGCTCAGGAAAAAAAGTTACACTAACCATACCCAAAAAATGTATTTTCGAGCCTGCGAAATTTTATTTTTTTGACTTTTTTCGACTTTGATTTTTAAGGTTTTTTTCATGACCTACTAAAAACAATTTTCATTTGATTTTAAAATTTTCATGTATACCCTGTCCGACCCAAAAATGTTCGGTAAAAACGTTGGCGATAACAGTTTTTTGAAACAAGAATTTTATTTTCGGGTTTTGGGACTTGGTTGGTCGAAAAATCGACTATAGACAAGTTGTACTGATCTTGTAGATTGAAGAAACTGAAGCCTTAAATACAGGCAAAAGTAATCCTCCTATCAGAAAATGCTATAAATTTTGCGATTGGCCCCTAAAGTCAGTTCTGTTTTGACATTTGTGTAGTAAACACATGCGAAATACACGTTAATAAACAATGTTACGCTACCCTGCTCCAGAACGCGGAATTTTTGCTGACTATTTATTTGACCAATAATCGGTCGGGGCCAAACGGTTACTGTGAATGGTGAGCGCTACAGAGCAATGATCAACGAGTTCTTTTTGCCGCAACTTGATGAATTGGGATTGGAAAACATGTGGTTCCAACAAGACGGTGCAACAGCACACACTGCACGTGCCACAACCGATATGCTGAACATCGGAAGCTTACTTTTGCGCCACCTTGTATAAGTAGTTAGGTTCCTTTGTATGAATGATTTTGTGTAGGAATAACAGTGTTCTGATATAATGCCTCTCACCTCTCATTACCATTTTATCCTTCCTTACGGAAGGAGGGGTGACATGACCTAGAAGGGTTCCCTGGTCATAAATCGCTACCATGACAGCCGGGCAGTACCGCAAAGGGGTACCCGGGCGTGCCGGGTTCAAATCCGGCCAAGGACTGTTAATTCGACAACACTCCCCAAAACCTTCGGGGAATGTTTTTGTCGTTACCACAACAACAACAACTTTCGACAGAAAGGGCAAGATAGCAATAAGTCTATACTCATTATTTTTCTTATGCACAGGAAAAATATTGGCAACTTTCCAGCATTTAGGGAAAACACAAGTCGACGTTATAGGGCTAACTAAATAAGTGACATGTGGAGTAATCTTTGATTGTATAATTTTAAGGAACTTTGCACTGGTACCATCAAAACCAACGGAGTTGGTCTTGACTGAAAGTATGGCTTTCACAACATCACAGTCACCGCCACAAACAAATTCTAAAGGATTGACCTCAACATTTACACGCTCACATTAGTTATCAAGACGTACACTAGGATTGGATACAGACAAACTAGCGAAATTAATGTTATTTGCGTTGACATCAGCGAAAAGGGGTGCACTGTCTTTAGGTTTCCCGATGCCAATTGTCCTAATGGTATTCCAGATTTGTCGGGTATTCATTGCCAGACTAAACTTTTCTTTATAAAACAAAGCTTTAGCTATAGTGATTCTAGCTGATCGAAAATGGTTGAGAGTATCAGCTGTGACAATTTTGGTTGTTCTCTTGCAAGCAACAAGTTAACATGTGATTCCAATGCTAATGTCACTTTTTAAAATAAAAGTCTATTTCGTTATTTTATTTATAAGTCGCTTGGTTCGTACAAACAAAAATTGGCTATGCAATAGAAATCGTATAGCATAAAGGCATCTGTACTAGCTAATACGCAAAACTACGAACGGACTCCACTTCAGGCTTATTATCACGGAAATGACGCTTTGTTTTCTTTTATTTTCTCTCATATTTATATATCTTTTATTTTCTCTATATAGCGCTTGTCTAAGCTTTATGGAGGGCGAGTAGTTTTTTTGAATTATTTTTTATTTTATTTTATTATTTATATTAGAGAGGAAAAGGGGGTGTGCGGAGCCCTTTTCTAATATTTATTTAATTATTATTTTATTTATTCAAATTATTTGTTCTATTTAGAACGGGGTGCGGCGCACCTGTTACACCTTGTATTTATTAATTGGGGGCGAGCACTGTTGGCTCTGAGGCATTGCACGGGATTGGCTTCCTCATTCTCGTTGTGAAAAACCCCCTTGCACATATTGCATAGGGGCGATATTTTAACAATATTCAATTATTTTATTTGTATTTTATTTAAATTATTTGTTTTTACTATAATTATTTCTATAGGTTTTGTATATATTTTAGTTTTTTTTTTATTTCACAGTATAAGAAAGAAACCAATAGTAATGACAATAGAAAAATGATGGCCGACCAGCTGTCAGCTGTGCGGCGAATTGGTGTGTGATGATTTACGCGTGGTTGCCACACGTCCCAAATTTAATAGGTAAATCGTAAGGGGAATTCATACATTGGAGTGAGTAAATATAATGTAATAATAATATAATATAATGTAATCCATGCGTTATAATGAGATTATATACAATTCATGACAAATATTTATATGACGAGTATTATTCTATGTACAATTCATTGCAATATGTGTATAATGAATATTATGGTTTCGGGATTGGGACGTGTGGCTACCGATGTCGCGTAAACAGCACTCTATATTAGGTTAGCTGGGTAGTGGCTGCTTCAGAAATCATTTAATAAGCTACTATGTTGGAAGAAGTAAAAAGTATTTTTTTTTTGTTTAACTTTTGCGTGCCGTGCTTTTGACAGCAAATGAATTCGATGAAATTATGAAATATTAGAGCGCAATGCTGAAATGTCCGACAGCTATTTTGTTTTTTTTTTGTAATTTTGCTATCATTTTTTTAAGGTTGCTGGCGACAACGACAAATTGCAACGCACGCGGCTGAACGTATACATTTTTAAGGAATGCATATACCCTGCAGTGACATATCAAACTAGTCTGTAAACATACTAGTATCCAACTATAATTTTCTGGTTAGTTCAATCCATACTAGTATACGACTATAATTTTCATAGTATGTGTTTAAGCGACATAAGCTGTAATTATTTCATTCGTTTATTTCATTTGCATTGCATGCTGTTGTAATTCGCAACCAGCTTATGAAATAGTCGAAAGATATAGTTTATGTTTTTCAATCCGAAATCGGGGGTTTTCAGAGCGAAAATTATGAAAAATTAAAATGATGTATTGATGAGTCCATTTTCTTATTTTAACCCCTGCTAGAGGTTTTTGTCCACATTTGGACTAGTATTCTTTTAACCTTTTCGAACTAGTATGGTACTAGTATGATTAGACTGCAATTTTACTAGTACATTTGCTTGCTTTGTGAACTACTATGAAACTGGTATTTTACGACCAGTATGATACTAGTATATTTCCACTATATACAAACTAGTACTTCATGAGTAGTAAATGACTGGTATGTTCTGGGCGAAATTTAAAAATTGACATCTCGCAAAACATCGCCATGTTAAATATACCAGTTGCTTATATGGAAATATGACAGTTGGCTTACTAGTTGGGCTTGGTGCGTATACAAGTTGTAAAGTAGTTTGCAACTACTTAGTTCGTTTGACTGCAGGGTACCTCAGCGAGTTACATATGTATATGGCCACCTATTTACAAACATAAATTTAGTAGTCATACTCACGGGCTCAAATTTAGGTGGATTAGCGTTTATTTTCACCATTCCTGTTGTGTATTTCGTTAATTTTGGAATTTTTTATTATTTACTCTGCGCTTTCTTTATAGGCATTTTTCGTTGTTGTTGTTTTTTTTTTTGACATATCAAATTTTTAGGCGACACAATGTCGTATCAATTTTTTCGTCCGTCTTTCACTTTTGTTGCTGTAATCTGAGCTTAATTCATGCTTACATGTGTCTGCCCGCGTACTTTGGTTGTTATTATTTTTAAAGCTTTGATTTGTATTTAGTATGGGAAGGTTTCTAGATTTGTATTATTTGAAGATTTGCTGAGGATTAACCGAAATACTGTTTTAATGGTTACTTGGAGTGTCGTGCGCGCACCAATCAGGGCAGCGTCGTATTTAGGGGACGGGAGTTATTTCAAAACCTTTCAGCTGTACTCGCCCGGCGAAGAAAGATTGAATGTCTTAGCGATCAAGGCTGTTCACGGAAGGTTTGAACTAGGCACCGAAGAAGTGATATATAATGCTGAGCCAAAAATCTAGAAGAATTAACTTTCTTTTGGAATAAATTTCTTTAAAAATCAACGCGTCTAGGTGTTTTGAGGTATTTGTTTATGTTGGGTAGCCTTGATTTTGTACATTTTTAATTGTAACTTTGTTCCATTCAAATTCAAACTGATAATTGAAGACTAATTATTATCAACCGGTCACAAGCTCGTCAAACTTACATAATATGTAAAATAGACAGACAGTAAAACAAACAAAAGAATACCAAGAAACCGGAGCACGGGTTACACGTACAATAACCATCTTCTCATAGCGAATAGATTATTCCAAGGAAACCGATAGTACGGAACACTACTATTTTGTTCTTAAAGTGCTTGGTCGACAACTGCTCCAGCTCTCTTTACTGATACACTTGTGTTCAATATAATAGTAGTAAAATTAAAATTTAAATTTTTCATTCAAAATATTTCTCTGAATTGTCAGAATTTTTTTAAACACATGTGTTGAGTGATTTCTTCCATACAACGTATGAAGAAAAATGTATTTTGCATGAATCCTGCAGTCAGACCAACTAGTTGCAAACTACTTTACAACTAGTATACGCACCAAGCTCAACTAGTAAGCCAACTGTAATATTTCCATATAAGCAACTGGTATATTTAACATGGCGATGTCCTACGAGTTGTCAATTGTCAAATTTCGACCAGAATATACCAGTCTTTTACTACTCATGAAATACTAGTTTGTATATAGTGGAAATATACTAGTATCATACTGATCGTAAAATACCAGTTTCATAGTAGTTCAAAATCGAAGCAAATGTACTAGTAAAATTGCAGTCTAATCATACCAGTACCATACTAGTTCGAAAAGGATAAAGGAATATTAGTCCAAATGTGGACCAAAACCTCTAGCAGGGATTAAAATAAGAAAATGGACTCATCAATACATCATTTTCATTTTTCATCATTTTCGCTGTGAAAACCCCGATTTGGGATTGCAAAACATAAACTATATCTTTGGAATATTTCATAATCTGGTTGCGAATTACAGCATGCAATGCAGATGAAATAGACGAATGAAATAATTACACATTATGTCGCTTAAACACATACTATGAAAATTGTAGTCGTATACTAGTAATACTAGTCTAGTATGGATATGATTTCAACCAGAAAATTATAGTTGTATTCTAGTATCGACTGAATTTTTTTTGAAAAGTATGATTTCAAGAAGAAAATTATAGTTGGATACAAGTATGTTTACTAACTAGTTTTATATTTCACTGCAGGGAAGGAAAATACCCAACATCTTGACAAAAAAATTCTAAAAATTTAGAGGAAATTTTGAGGTGCTTTTAACTTGCACATTGTTATGCTAAAATTGAATGAGCTATAAAACTGCGTACTGAAACATTTTCTAAAAACTCTGCCCAAAATTTATGGAAAGCTTTAAAACTTTAATTTACTTTCCTGAACTTTGTGTAAGCTTTGAAATTTCTTTTTATGTGGTTGCTGTTATGGAATTCGCTATATATTAAATTAGAATTATTAAAAATACAGCCTCTTTTTATTTCGTAGAACGATATTCAATTTAATTTCACTACTATTATATTGAACACAACTGTACGTCGCTTGATCAAACGGATTGGTAGCAACGGGGTAAGAGTTATTACTGTTTTGTTGTTGTTCTAGTAAGAGAACTTCATCATATTTATCCGCCAAGTCCGCTAATGATAGCAGACTAAGTGGGGATTTAGGTGACCCTGGTCTGCCAAAACTCCAGGCATTGTGGTACGTGGACACAGCAGGCGTTGCAATATATAATCGGTAGTAACTCGCGTTGCTTTTATTAGTCTCGTCAATTTTTTTGAACACCAACTGAGGCCAAATCAACATCCGAATGTTCTTGGCAAATCATTAAGCGCCTTCGCTTACGTATGATGTCGATCACGTTACAATTTGTGCCGCGAAACCTTTGGGTCATTATTAAATTGGTTGCTGTTGTTGTTTTTATCGACAAAAACACTCCCCGATGGTTTTAGGGGTGTGTCGAAAGTGGCAATCCTTTGCCGGATATGAACCCGGAAGAGTGGGCTATAATTTCAACTACGAGTACTTACATCCCTACCAACCATGTCTAACCGTGGTGAAACTTTGATTCCACAAATTCACAAATTTTTACTAACACCAACGCGTAGTTTTGGAATTGATATGGAAAATAATAAGCGCCTAAAAGTATGCACTCCAACGTACACGGAAAAACATTTTCATCATGGTAAGAAAGTGAACCCCGTGCAAGAAAATTGCCCACTTTTTTATCCACTTGTTTGGTACGCGCGACTCACCCTTTAACCACATTTTTATCCATTGCTGGTTGGCAGGGTTTTAGGAATATTTGGGATGAGTAAATTTTAATTTTTGCTGCATACTTTTAGTAGTAGTAAGTGTTTCAGTTCGATTATACAGTTTTAGAAATTACAGGGTAAAATACTTACTTCATATGACACGCTCAAACAAAATTGAACAGCTCAACCCATATAAAGAGATCAGAATTAAAATTTTCTTTCCCCTCCAAACACTACTTCACCACTTTCTTTAGCCTACAAGCACTACGCTTTAGCGCACTTTAACAAAAAAATAATAAAATCTAGTTACAATGCAAAGCTTCTAAAAGTAATACTGCAATTTAATCGCTGTGCCCTTCTCACGCTGCCTTAAATTGCGTTGCCCTGCTTAGTTTGTGCGTCACTTGACTTTAGTTGCACTTTGAAAGCACGCGCACAAACCTATCGCTGCACACTTGAGCACGCAACATTTCTGCGTTAGTGCGCGTCTGACGTCTCTTTGTGTTAGCATTTCTCGATTTATTTTGCAATTTCTTTCTTTTGCACTTTTTCGCTTCTTCTAACTTTTACAAAAAAATTCCAATAAATCGCCAAGAGCTTTTGCACCCCCACTCACTATCACGCATACTCGGCAAATTTGCTGTCAAAGTATCGATAAACTTTGAGTAGCAAAAAAAAATTTAGATCAAAATGAAGGCTTCTTTGCCGTTGCATTATGCATGCAGCGCCCCTCCCCCCTTACTTTTTGACTACCGCCTGCTCCATCATGCGTTAAATTAATTGTTTTTCGTTTTGTTTTTTTTTTTTTCTAGATTCATTCACTTGCTACGAGTGCTTTTGTGTGCAGCCTTTTTATCAAAGCAAAGCTCAGGTGCCCGAGTTTGATGACGCGTTGGTCTTGTTGTTCGTTGCGCTCTGCTTTGGCCGCTTTCTGCTTTGACTGAACGACGGTATATAAGCTAGGTAGTTAAATTATGAATTTTGTAAACATCATCGAGATTGATTTATTTTTAATTAGTAGCACAGCTTTAGTGCAATGCAGCGGGAAGTTGTAAGGGGCCCCCTAAACTCTGCTTTGCTTTAATGTCAAAGGCGTGTTGTCGCGCTTGGTGCTTTTGCTTTTACGTTGAGCCTGTCAAGTAGTCTCTACCGCTCATTCGTCAATTATATACAAGTTATTTGCTGCTTTTTTTTTCTTTCTCCTTTCTTGGCATACAATGTTACAAATGTAAATTAAAAATTATAATCGCACATTAAGCCGCCTAAAGGTAGGCTACATTTTACTAAACCAAGCAGTAAACAGTGACTTTCTTTGGCGGCACCGGATGCCTACTTTGTGTGTGTGCATGTAGTACTCACGTGAAAGTGCTGAAGTGAAAACAAAACGCTCACCGAACATATGCTTTCAACATGCAGCATACTCACACACACACATACAACCTCTCCCTTATACACATTCAGTTACTTCCCTACAAAAAAAGCGTTTAGTGTAGTATGAGTCCAGAATGAGTCGCAAAGAAGCATGCTACCAATGCCAATTTTGAACTCTTTGTATGGTTTGAAGCGATCCATTTTGTTTGAGCATGTCCTATGAAGAGACTAATTGGTCTCTTTCATGCCCAAACGGGTAGTGTCGCACAGATCCCTTTTGTTCCTCTACGGTTACGGTCGGACAAGTTTACTGCAACACCTAAAAGTAGGCTACAGAATTTGAAATTGACTTATCCCAACTATGCCTATAAAGGATTAGTTGGGATCAATGGTAGCCCACTGTAGACGAAAAGGTATTGATAGCGGATCACTCTTTTTACAGATCAGTCGCACGACTTTTTTGCACGGTTTCTATGTTGAGTTGCCAAATGAAACTAACTCGTTCGCATATTTTTCATAAGTGCACTCATAGCGGCATTTTTACAAAGCGTATGTGTAGTAAAATAAAAATGTAAGTACAGCCGCTGCCAACAACAACAAAACCAGGAACAGCCTTTCTACAACAACATTACTAGATACGCGCAGTTGCAACATCGAAATGTTAAAAAGGAAGAATGCACACGCTTATAACGCATAAGCACGCATTCAAATAGAAACAAACACACCCACACATACACACACGCATGTGTATGCATCTATAAGGATATTTTTTTTGTTGATATTTTTATAAGTAGTTTGCACACTTATGTACTTTATAAAGAAACGCAAAGGACTAGCAAAAATTTCTTTGATCCTTTGCGTCATTCGCTTATTTGCTTCTGTTGCAAAGTTTGTAGTTTTTTGTTGCTTTTTATGTTTTCTTTTTATTTGTTTCATTACTAAGAAGGCTGCGAAAAAATAAACTTGCTGATTTCAAGGCTCAGGGGAATGAAGAATTTAGAAATATTGCTAAAATACAGTCGCTCACAGTGAAAATGATACAGTTGACTCTTTTAATATATTAAGAGAACTTCAGCAGCTAAAATTGATTTGTTAATTTCATATAAAAATAAAAATAGTCGTGTCATAGAAATTTTTTAAATCAGTGTTTCCATACTGTTGCAAATATTCTAAAAATTCCTAAAAGTTTCAAAACACGTGCTGAGAGTTTTCAAGGTTGTGCCAAGAATTTCAAAATGATTTCTGAGTAAGCAGTTGTGTAGCCCGTTTAATTTTAGTCTCAGAAAGTGCAATCCTCAAGGCTCTTAAAAATTTCTTGGATTTTTGACAATTTTTTTTCTAGATGGTGTATTTTCGTCGATATGCGCTTGTCACAGTTATTAAATTTGTAATGCCACGCTAGACATCCAGCCTAGAATCAAGTATTTTGTGTTATTCCTGAGCTATTATTCTTCTTATATATAATAATAAATATGCTATAATGTTTGACTTGCTTTCCCGTTGTCGGGTGTATAGTACCCCGCATAATTTAGAACGACAAAGTACCCCTCATTACTCAAAGGAAGTTATACTTTGGGCCTTAGCTCTGTAGTTCTATTCGAAAGAATATTTGTTCACTTTCGAGTGATTCGTACTCTGTAAGTAATTTTCGAGTAGAATCCACTCGTTGTTCGAGCTCCATTCTGTTCCCTTAGGGTTTGATTTATATTCTTTTCGAATGTAGAAAATTTGGTACTCCATATTTCGAAAACATATGCCAAAATAATCGAAAGTTAGAAAATTCTATTCGCCAACAATTTAGCACACGGATATCCACAACAATGTTATCACTTATGATTTTAATGAAACAATTAGTGTTTTTTCTTTCATCATAAATAAAATTGAAGCATGTTAGGTAAAAAATCGGAAAAAACTAAAAAAAAAAAATTTTTTTTTGAGATTATACATATACGAGTATATACAAGGTGGCGCAAAAGTAATCCTCCTATCAGAAAATGCTATAAATTTTGCGATTGGCCCCTAAAGTCAGTTCTGTTTTGACATTTGTGTAGTAAACACTTGCGAAATACACGTTAATAAACAATGTTACGCTACACTGCTCCAGAACGCGGACCAATAATCGGTCGGGGCCAAACGGTTACTGTGAATGGTGAGCGCTACAGAGCAATGATCAACGAGTTCTTTTTGCCGCAACTTGATGAATTGGGATTGGAAAACATGTGGTTCCAACAAGACGGTGCAACAGCACACACTGCACGTGCCACAACCGATATGCTGAACATCGGAAGCTTACTTTTGCGCCACCTTGTATATACATGTAAAAAAAAGTATATTTTATTTAATAAAAATAAAAAACATGCGCTATGAGCACCAGTTTGTCTAACACTGACCTTAAGATTTATGAAATGATTTTGGATTTATATTGGAACGAATTTTCGTCATCCCTTGTCAATTTTGGTTTTGTAACAAACCGGTTTCGGCGAACCGCCATCTTCAGTGCTTGATTTCGTTCTCATGAAATGAAATGTTTTCGTATTTGGCTTTGCGTTTGAAATTTGTGAAACAGTGATGCCTACTATTATCCAATAGCTTCTAAAGTAAAATCGAACGATCTACTGAGTACTGATGTGTATTAGAATCGATCTTTGCTTTCGATTAGAACAGCCCTGACGTGTAGAAATACAGAGTAAGGGCCCTGTCCTCCTTAAGAAATAGTAAATTTCAACCGCATAATGAGGGCTGAATCATGTCCCGACATGTCATAGCATATATCTGGCCAGGTTTTGGAGTTTGTTCTTAACGAAAGTGCAAATCTGTAGAGCCGGGTTTTTCAGTCGACAGTTAAGCTAAGCTTCATGTTAAACAAATTTGTGGAATTAAAAATTAGAGAAAAAAACATTGGAAAAGTAAAATAAGATTTTGCAAAAGTTTGAGGATCGCACTCGCAATGTCACTATCAAAAGGTTGAGAGTTTTTTTGACTTCACAATCAACTGGCGGCGGTAACTAGAGTCTAACATTGCCAGACCGAATCGCTTCAACTGAGCCTAACTCACCTCAACAATAACCTACAGCAAATTATTTAAAACGCAATAGATGGCAGCATTGCTAATTTGTTTAACTGAGAATCTTGAATTTACTTCGGTGAACAGCGATTGCTTAACTCTTTTTGCCATAAAAATGATTTTCTAATAAGTTGAACTTTTACTGAAAACTGAGCCTAACTCACCTCAACAATAACCTACAGCAAATTATTTAAAACGCAATAGATGGCAGCATTGCTAATTTGTTTAACTGAGAATCTTGAATTTACTTCGGTGAACAGCGATTGCTTAACTCTTTTTGCCATAAAAATGATTTTCTAATAAGTTGAACTTTTACTGAAAACTGAGCCTAACTCACCTCAACAATAACCTACAGCAAATTATTTAAAACGCAATAGATGGCAGCATTGCTAATTTGTTTAACTGAGAATCTTGAATTTACTTCGGTGAACAGCGATTGCTTAACTCTTTTTGCCATAAAAATGATTTTCTAATAAGTTGAACTTTTACTGAAAACTGAGCCTAACTCACCTCAACAATAACCTACAGCAAATTATTTAAAACGCAATAGATGGCAGCATTGCTAATTTGTTTAACTGAGAATCTTGAATTTACTTCGGTGAACAGCGATTGCTTAACTCTTTTTGCCATAAAAATGATTTTCTAATAAGTTGAACTTTTACTGAAAACTGAGCCTAACTCACCTCAACAATAACCTACAGCAAATTATTTAAAACGCAATAGATGGCAGCATTGCTAATTTGTTTAACTGAGAATCTTGAATTTACTTCGGTGAACAGCGATTGCTTAACTCTTTTTGCCATAAAAATGATTTTCTAATAAGTTGAACTTTTACTGAAAACTGAGCCTAACTCACCTCAACAATAACCTACAGCAAATTATTTAAAACGCAATAGATGGCAGCATTGCTAATTTGTTTAACTGAGAATCTTGAATTTACTTCGGTGAACAGCGATTGCTTAACTCTTTTTGCCATAAAAATGATTTTCTAATAAGTTGAACTTTTACTGAAAACTGAGCCTAACTCACCTCAACAATAACCTACAGCAAATTATTTAAAACGCAATAGATGGCAGCATTGCTAATTTGTTTAACTGAGAATCTTGAATTTACTTCGGTGAACAGCGATTGCTTAACTCTTTTTGCCATAAAAATGATTTTCTAATAAGTTGAACTTTTACTGAAAACTGAGCCTAACTCACCTCAACAATAACCTACAGCAAATTATTTAAAACGCAATAGATGGCAGCATTGCTAATTTGTTTAACTGAGAATCTTGAATTTACTTCGGTGAACAGCGATTGCTTAACTCTTTTTGCCATAAAAATGATTTTCTAATAAGTTGAACTTTTACTGAAAACTGAGCCTAACTCACCTCAACAATAACCTACAGCAAATTATTTAAAACGCAATAGATGGCAGCATTGCTAATTTGTTTAACTGAGAATCTTGAATTTACTTCGGTGAACAGCGATTGCTTAACTCTTTTTGCCATAAAAACGATTTTCTAATAAGTTGAACTTTTACTGAAAACTGAGCCTAACTCACCTCAACAATAACCTACAGCAAATTATTTAAAACGCAATAGATGGCAGCATTGCTAATTTCTTTAACTGAGAATCTTGAATTTACTTCGGTGAACAGCGATTGCTTAACTCTTTTTGCCATAAAAATGATTTTATGATGGATAAAACTCTTAGTGTTTTATTATAATCATAAGAAAGTATATATCTTCCGCTTGCGAAATTGTTGTCGAATACAATTTTCTAACTTTCGACCATTTTGGCTTATGTTTTCGAAGCAGAGAGTACCAAATGTCTGAAATCGAAAGGGGGATAAATAAAATTCGAAGTGAACAGAATGGAACTGGAACAAGGACTGATTGCTATTCGAAAATTTTTTACAGAGTACAAATCACTCGAAAGCGAATAAATTTATCTTTAGAATAGAACTACAGAGTAAGGGCCCAGCATTAGACAGCACCGCTATCCATGTCGCAGTAGCGCAGGTGATAAGCGTCTAGATTGCAAAGTGCATGTGGCAGGCTCGATGTAAGAATTTCGAAAAACATTTAAAATTTTTTTTTTATTTGACTTTTATTAAATAAAATTTTTTTAAAGCTTGATTACTCTGGAACGGCCCACCTGACGAAAATTTAAATTTAGACCTTTTTTGTGGAGAATTTAATTTTCTCCAAAACCATGTGCAGATAAATTTTTTTTGCTTGAATGGTTTGGCAGTTTTCTAGCTAAAATGAGATTAGTCCTAAATAATCTGACGAAACAATGATCGGCCACTAAAATGTATTTTTTTCGCCCTACTGGAATATAATACTAATTTAATTTTCAGAGCAAAAAAATATTTTCTTGACCTACTTTAATGTTGCAGCATCTCTCTTTTATTATAATAATTTTTTTTGAAAAAAAACTTCCTATGTAAAATATTTTTTTGACCCACTCTAATGTTGCAGCATCTCTAATTTATTAAAATTTATTTATTTTTTTGAAAAAAACTTCCTATGTAATGTTGTGAATTCAACGAGAGAGCAGCGAACCAGCAGCTCAAACCTCTGTTCGTTTGGTAACTTAAACCCACCTACACATTTGCTTTGACAGTTGTGCGATGCACTTGTCACTTTCAATATAAACAAGCATGTAAACTCTACCCAGTAATATGGTTTGACATCAAGGCATTTAGGGCGTCAGTGCGTATTTTTCAAAGAGGCTACTTAAGAGTATGTTGGTATGTAAGATATAAAATGTGATGGCAATATACATAGAAGGTGGGGCAACAAACTAAGCGTGATGGGAGAGAAAAAATTGCATTGAATACATGTATGTATGTATGTTACGTTATAAAAATGAAAGAAAAGACGTGCCTTGTTTGTATTTCTTGTGATTACATTGCACCGCCGTACAGTGGAACGATTCCATATAAGCTGCTGCTGCAAATATTAAGCATTCTCTACTTTCACATTTGCTCGCTTTGTCGCCTTTACTCACTCTAAAATCGACAAAGCTCAATATCCTAATCAGTGCGGTTTACTTCATGAAGTATCTTAAATCACTCGTTTAAACAATTGCCCGTTTTTTTCGCAAGCACTTAGCGACATGTGAATAAAATAAAAAAAAAAACAAAATTATATTCAAAATTTTCAATTTTAAAAGAACTTTTTTAAAGAGCAGACAAAATTTAAGCTAGCATCTAAACGACAAATAAAAACAGCCAATTTAAACAATCTATATATTGAAATGTCTCTTAGTATCACTTTCCTGAAAAAATATCTATTAAACACTGTCATTGTTCGAAATAAATATTGTTTGAAATACGAAAACTAATGCTTTACCTATGGTTTGGCATTATATTTTTCTTCAAATTCCACTATCAATTTTTTTTATCCTTTTTTGCCGCTTTGCGACACTGTGCGTCATCTTTTCATCACCACAAACCACCCACTCACGCACTGCCTTAAACTTTCACCCACACATAAACAAGTGTAGCATGTACTATCCTGCAACTAGGCGCTTTGTTCTATGCTCTTTACAGCCTCATAATATCTCTTCCAGCCTCTCTTCTCTCACGTCCCACTATCCGTCTTTGTGCTGAGCATGTGCGTATGCTTCCTCTTAATCCTTGACGTTTCCTTTTTTACCTTTGTATGCAGTTTTTAGTTCCTGTCATCCTATTTTGATGCTTATTGTGCAATTTTCACCTTCTTCCTGGCCTTTCGTAGCTCTTCCCTTTTATAGTTTTTAAAACGCTAATTCTTTAATGCCCTTTTGGGTTTTTTAAAAGATGACGTGCTATATGGTAGCACAAAGCTTTGGCGGGTTTTCAAATGTAGAGCATAATAACTTAAATAAGAAACAGATGATGAGTGGTAGGGGGCCGCTACACTATGTTTCGTACGGAACTAGCACAGCCGCTAAAAATACCACGCGACTTAAATTATAGACTCTTAGCGCGTTAAGGGTTTAGAGCTGTCGTGAGAGGCGAATAAAGTCCACGACTCCTATGATCACACAAATCGATAACGCACTAGTCGAGCTGCTTAAATCCATAACGATTGTGTAGCCCTTATGGGAGAGTGTCTGTGGTTATAGTAACAGGAGCTATTTTCAGGCCTATAAATTTGTCTATTTGTCAATTAATCAAGCTCGTTATTAAATGTATTTATTTTCTTTCTATTTTTTTTTACTTCGGCAGTACTATCTAATAAGCAAAATAAACTTAAATAAACTTTTTAATTGGTTACTAAAGTAAAAATTAGGCTTGCAAAACGTTTATTTTTCGTTTAAAAACCCTTTAAAGGTAAGCGTCATATAATTTAAAAGCGCAGAACAAGAGATGAACCCATCAATAAGTATACCGAAATGGTCAAGATGAGATCAGTCGATTTATTCATGTCTGTCTGTGTGCTTGTCAGTGTGTCTGCTTGAACGGTACCAACAAAATCGGACCAGTATAACATTAGGCCCCCACACAATTGATTATTTCGCTTGATTTTCTAGCTTGATAACTCCTGGAATTAAACAGCTAGGAGTGTAAAATTGTGAAACAAGGTATTTCACGTGGTATTAAAAAAAAATTCTTCTATCCGGGGTTGCCACATTAATCCTATTAAATTTTTTACTGTTATTTTGCTACTATTTCTAAAAAGACTTGTGTCGATTGGATGGACTTTTGAACATAGGTAAAGTAATACATTTCAAGCTCCCATACTTAAGTGTTACCACTTAGGAGTACTTTATCTAGTTGCCACCTATTTCAATTTTTTGAAAAAGGCATTGAAAGAATGATATTTTACGTCTTATTTCTAGTTGGGGCTACCTACCTATATTTTTTCGCATATCCAGTAGCTCGAATGAATTTGCAAAGTTAGTAGTATTTAGCATTGCCACCTATTTATTAGTACGAACAGAAAAGAACAGCGAATATGCTAAATATTTGTTGTTGCAATTATGAAAATTTAGCGTTAACGGAAGCGTGGGCAACAACATCATCATCAACATTGTTTTTCCGGGGAATTTTACATGCCGTTTAAGTTGTCGTTATTATACCCAGCGTGTACTAGTACACAGGGTATTATAGTTTTGATCATATAACGGTGGTTTGTAACGGTGCAAAGTATTAAAGATAGATATGGAGTACCATATATCAAAGTTCTTAGAATGAACAGAGGAATCCATTAAGACATGTCCGTCCGTCCGCCCGTGGACACGATAACTTGAGTAAAAATTTAGATATTTGAATGAAATTTGGCACACAACCACGCCCCTTTTTTCGATATCGAAAATTTCGAAAAACGTATAAAATGGGTTAATTCAATAATAAAAGTAGCTACAATGATGAAATTTCCTAGATTTATTTATTTGGTTGCCCCATTGACGATTTTATCAAATTTTGGAAAACGGATGTGGCACCACCCACATATGAGTGAAGAAATTTTCAAACTTTGACTGTTAATAACTTCAGAACCGTTTACGCTAGTATAATGAAATTTCGTAGGAGGCATACTATTGTTGTGATAAATGCACCCATAGAAAAGAAGTGAAATCGCTTTTCGACTACGCCTACTTTTTCCTTAAAGTTTTACGGAAAGGCGGTAGAAATATTGAACTGCCCATATTAATTTAATTGATATAGGTTTAGTAATATAATTTGGCAGTTACCTCAATTTTATTATTCTTTATACGTTTTTTACAAAATTTTGGAAACTGGGGGTGGCACCGCTCGGAACATGCCATATCTCCTTCACTGATGATGATAGAATGCCAGAATTTCGTAGTTACAATGACCTGATGAACTTATTAATGATTTTTTTTTTATTTTGGAAAATTAACAAAATGTCAAATTTCAGCTATTATTAACTTCAGAACCGTGTTAAATAAAATTACGAAACATGATACGAGGTATACTATCAACGGTTTTCAAAATTATATATAATTTTATATAGCATGGGGGCGTGGCACCTCCCACTTTTCCAAAGTTATATATAGCCTATACTGTAACTAGTGCACCCAGGAATCTACTGTGAAAATCTCATACAGATCGGCTAAGTACTTTGGACGCCAGACCCACAGACACACATACATTTTTATATATATAAGTTTGCCCACATGTAGAAAAAGTTTGAAACCTCTATAAGTCATAACTCCACAACAATATAGCAATTTACCGCGACCACTTTTACACAGCTGGGTATTTAATGTTCGGTTCGACCCGAACTTAGACTTCCTTACTTGTTTTTTATTATTTTTGTTATTGTTGCCGTTCCAAGCCAACGATCGATTTTTTCTCGCCTTTTTTTTAGTCTAACTGGTATTGTTGTAGTTATAAATTTTTTCGTTTTTTTACGTTGAAGCAGGTCAAAGCGAGCTAATTTATGAATATGTCTTATTTCAAAGGCTATGGGGTCTATCTGCTATTCCGACGGAATTGCCGGCGGGAAATAATTGTAATCGAGTTTTGTGATCTCTATCGACTTTGTCGAAATTAACTTGCAAATTCCGATTAAACCGATTGAATTCTCTCATGATCTATTACATTTCTCCCGTCGGCAGCTCCGTCGAAATAGCTGATAGACCCCTATAACTTGCCTCAGAGTCAGACACAGTTTGGGGCATCCCAAAAGAACTATAGAGGTCGTAGATAGTGCCCGAACTGGCAGAAAGCTACTTTTGAACAGCCAAGATGCTCAAATGACCTACCGTCTGTTCAACTTGGCAGGAGCACAAGTTCATCTGACAGCAAATCGGCCTGGTTCAACTCCCCATTTTCTCAACACTACCTTTTGAAGATCTTGCCGCAAGTGCAAAATACAGATGTGCCGATGAATTAGCGTTATGTTCAGTTACAACAAGAACAACAAATATAATTATTTGGCCCTTACAGTAACAAAGGTCACACAATGAGGTCACGTTATTTGGACCATAGAACCTGCCATTTGCACCCGTTTGCAGTTTCAACCTTTTTCTAAATGACAACATTTTCGTACAATTTTTCTTGGCTACATTTTATTAGTGCCACATTTTTCGTGTTCCTTTCAAGCCGCTTTACCATATTCGTAATGTCGTTGCGATTTATTCGGGGGTTGCCAGTGTGGCACGACGCAATGCATTGCACATTCATTCAGTCATTTTTAAGTATTTTACACAAAATTTTCGTGCTTCATTCGTTTTTTTTTTTTTTTTTTTTTTTTTTTTATTCTTCTTTTTTGGCAATCGCTCAGCATTGTTGTTGAGTT
>OX465290.1:24322548-24325048 GCA_949987695.1 Merzomyia westermanni | reverse complement strand
AGCAGATGCTCATGGTCAGTTGCCGAAAATTGAGTGTTGACCCTTTAACTTGGCTGTTTTTTTGTTGTTGTTTTGCATATTTCCGTTGTTGCAGTGTTTCGTTTGTGTTTTTTTCTTGTTCTTCTCGTTTTACTTTTCTATTCATGTTCGGTTTTATTGTTACAGTTATTCTGATTGATACATGTTGATGTTTCCTGGTTGCATTTTATAGACGGTTATTTGATTGGCGTTCGTTGTGGGCTGCTGGTTATGTGTTGGTGAACTATAAAGAAGCTTCCAGGTCTACAGATCTGGGAAAAGTACCATCCAAGGCCATCGTCACTCCTTCATTGCTGCTTAACAAACGAGGAGATGTTTTTCTTTTTTTTGGAAACACGAAAGAAGTCCAAGTCATTTTCCTCCCGTTTTTTCCTTCTCATTCTAGGTCTCAACGTTCCTCTGCTGCGGTGTTCGGGTATTGATAGAAAAATCTTGGGGGCTGCTTCATTCATTCGCATAAAATGACTTAGCAAGCGAATCCTTAGGCTTAACTTGATGCACTTTGCTCATATCTGCAAAGCTCGCATAGCTCATTGTTAAAATTCATTCGAAACACCACGTAAGTATCACTTCTCGAATACTCCAAGGACCGACATATTTTCTTTTGTCGTTAATTCCGCTATCCGTACATCAGGACAGTTATAGTAGGAGCTTTATTGTTGCAAAGAGTAATTCTCCGTTGCGCCTATCGGCTGCCAATAAAATAGAAAAAGTCCTTTACAGCGCCTTCGATTCATTGTTTTTCTTACAGTTTTAAGCCGTGCTACTGCCTTTGTGAAACTCTTCCAAGTTTGGTAGTAGAACGTAATTTGTCAGCGATTCATGTATCGTGTTCGAGAAACATTAGCCATTGGATTTTCCACAAGAAATTTCGAGAATATTTTCTTCCAACCAGCTACTCAAGCTCCTCTTTTTCTAGCGCGTCCTTCTAAGGAGTCCTTCTTCGTGGCATACCCTTTAGCTCTGTCTTTCATCTTCGAGGTCTCAGATTACCCACAGAGCGAAAGTTTTAGCATAAGGCATTTCGAAGACCTGCTGCACATCCCCTTATGCGTTCGTTAATAATAAATGAATTTGTGTGATAAGTCGTGGTACAAGCCGTTTATGTTACTGCCGTTATTATCAAAAAAACTAGCTGAGCAAAACTGACCCGCCTTTGAAGCTAAGTTATATGCGGAGTATGTACTCAAGACTGCCTAGTATGATAGTAGTGCAATCTTTGTGTCAGTTTTATTGCAGTCATAAACTTAATCAAATTGAAATGCTCCAACACTTCGTGGCTTATAAAATGTTTGTATAATTAATACAACAAAAACAATTGCGTGTAATATTAAAATGCTGATTTTTGATTAAAAATTAATGGTGATACCATAAATCCATTTAAACAATTTATGCTCGTGTGATTAACATTGCATGCGAAGTGAAGCTCAGATCAGCTCAACAAAGGCAAGCTGGACGCAAAATGTGAAATAATTATGATATGCTTCTTACATGTGGGTGAGTTTTAGGGGATTGAGCAAAAGTTCTGCACATGGAAAACAAACGCCAAATTCCAAGCAAAGCTGCAGGTTTATTCATATATCGAGGGTTGAGTTCTCTATCAGAATTTGTTTGATGAAAATTATATCTCAGCTATAATTCAATATATTTTAACCCTAGAAAGCTCACTCCCTATAAAACCTAACCATTCGTCGATTCGACGAACATTCTTTAAATTACTTATTTCTAACATAGTTATTTTATTTTGGTTTCATTTAATGTACGCATATGTGTACCAGTTTTTAATTCTCAAAATAAAACATTTTTTTATTATTTTGGAACAATTCAGATATATTTTTTTAAGTCTCCTAAGAAAATTTTGAAGCGTATTCGTCGAATCGACGAAGGTTAAGTGTCTAGGGTTAAGCTTATATAAGGCGTCTTTGAAAAAAGTTCTCAGAACTCGCTGTTCATCGAAAATATTATAAAATCTTCCAAATAACTTCCTTTGATACTGCCATACTGAGATGTACATCAGAACAAGTACGATGAGAAACTTAAAGAGAGTGAATTTTCTTAGTGGAGAGAAGACTTTACTACTCAGTGCAAATATTGCGATACTGCAATGAATGGCGCTCGAGTTGTCTCAAACTTAGCCAAGCATAGTTATGAAAATGTCGAAGAAGAGATAGACGAAGATGAAAACAAAGAATAATTTGAAAAAACAAAGAATCATTTGAGCACTAACACGAAATCTAGTACGAGTATGGACTCAAATACGAAAACCACGATAGAGAGAAAGAGACAGAAACGATCGAAGACAAAGTGAAATACGAAGATAAAGTCAAAGACGAATGCAAAATCAAATGCGTACAGATAATCACAAATAAAAAACACAATAGCAGACGAAGACGGTGAAGAAGGTGAAAATTGAGATGAAAGAAAAACAGAAAAAAAGCACTGATGAAAGCTAAGGTAAACA
>OX465290.1:24152548-24317548 GCA_949987695.1 Merzomyia westermanni | reverse complement strand
AAAGAAAAGCGAAGCAAAGCAATTTAAATGGGGTTGTTGTTGTTAATGATTCTTCGGTTACAACGACAACAACAAGTAATAGTTTTCTTCGCTCAAAGGCTTATCGATGGCTTCATCAGTGTCAAGATCCAGCATGCCTCGAGCGTTTTTTGGTTGCCCAGCAAAAACAGCTGAGTTACTCCGAAGAATCTAGAGGTAATGGAGCATTTATTGTTGTTGTTATTTTGACGGGAAAACAAAATTCCCGAAAAGGCATTAATTGGCCTGATTTGAGCTCTAGAAGCTCCGTTGCTAAGACCCGCCTGTCTTGAGCTTGAGAACATGATGACTCAGTGAGAGCCAATGTGTAAAAAATAGTGTTGAAAACCTGACTCAGACATTTTTTATGAATTGTGAATTGTACTGCATGCTGAGTATATCCCTTCCCCAACAATAGTAATGCCTTTTAGTTCATTTAGTGAAGCTATACAATTCGTGTAACCCTGTATTTCGCTAAATAAATTGTAGCACTTGAGCATAGTTCTATAGCGAAAGCCTTTTCAATTTTTTTTTTTGGTAATCAGCTGCTCACTATTGCGTGCCATCGAACGACTGCCGAAATGTTGTTGGCGTTGTACTTGAGGAGTGCCACTTCATTCGTGCTTCGTTAACGCTTAACAAACACAGACACAATTTATTTGTATAGGTCGTTTGATTGGCTCGTCCTCCCTATTTTTACATGTTGTTCTTGTTATGTTTTATTATTGGTCATGTCGCTTCAGGTTGACTAAAGCCGCAGCTTGTTGTAAACCCAGCCATGCAGCACATTCAACGATATATAATATTTGTATGCCTGCTTATGCTTATTTGTGTGTGTATCACTTTTATAGTCTGTTTTCCCAATGACATACTCTGGTGCAATCCAAACGGAGCTTCTTCGTTGCCATTTTAGCCTTGGCTACTGTGTTTGAACCTTCGAAACTTACACCGAATTAACACAAAATTAATTCCAAATTGCAATTAACCGCTCAGACATTGCCGTTTTAAGTATATATTAATGTGTATATATGTACATATGTATGTCTTGTCTGTGCGAATATGCCCACCCATACCTTTAGCACTGGTAAAGGAACATCTCTACTTTGATAGTTAACGCGCTTATGCTATAAATATTTAGTACAACGGCAGCGCATAGCTTAATACACTTGACATGGCTGGCTTGGTGTCTGGTTTGAAACTAAAAAAAAAAAGAATTTAGCCGAATTCATTATCCGCAAACAAGGCAGCCCAAAGTAGGTAGAAGACAGCTTGTAAATGTTCGCAGATTAAAAAGCATATTAAATGCGCCCGCTCTATATGCAACAGTCTGGCTACCTAATTCGGGTGTTACCAATTGTTGCTGAATTGTTGTTTGTTGTTAAAAACTTGCAAGTCTTTGTTAAGCGGGAGTGCGCACGAATGGCATCAAATCGATTGTGGAGTGTTACATGACGGCCTTCCCGAATAGTAAACACTACACGCAGCTTTCGCTAGTGTTACGAATATGGGCAGTCCTTTGTTAGAATGAATCCAGTGTATGGTCCCTTGATTGGCTCAATACGGGTGGTGGTTTAGTCGGCTTTTACGACAGTTATATCTACTTTGTTTTCTCTCTCCTTCCTTTTGCCTTTGTCTACCTATTTCTCGCCACCTAAGTTTTCATATTCCTCTTCTCTCCTTTTTTTCTCACTCTTATCTCTTGCTCTCGTGTTGTTAGGTAGAAGCTTAATTTCTGCCTTTATTGCTCCGAGTAACATAGAAATATTGATCCATAATTAGAAACGAAATGATTGGAACACTTCTCACTAAGTAAGAGAATAGTAACGAAACTCTAGGGACCTAAATAGGTACGAAACCCGGGACACGTAAACGAAACCTGCAACGCTATGTGCGTAACGAAATCGCAACGAAACCTGTAACGCTATCTGCGTAACGAAATCGTAACGAAACGTTTCTGTACAGAAACGAAAGTAGTAACGTTTCTTTTTGTTACAAAAGGACTGAAAGAACTTAACTTTCATATAAAATCAAGTGCCTGCAATGCTGCACTGCATTTAGAACGCTCAAATATTCCTAATTTTCGTTACAGTTTCGTTACAGAAAGCGTTTCTGGTAACAGTTCTGTACTTATAATCTTCGTTATGAGCAGCTTCTGAAGAGGTTTTGTTTCCAATGAAACCGTTTCCAGAAAATTGTTACTCGTTCTCAAAAGGGTATCGTTCAATGAAATCAATTATATTTCTTTACCTACATGTAGAACTATAACGAAACAGAAATACGTTACAAATCCCTGGTTAGAAGTAAACTACTACCTTAAAGAACTTTTACTAAGCTCATTTAAAACATTTATCTGGTTTGATTCAACCCTCTTCATACAAATGCAACTGAATTGGAGCTAAGGAGCCTTATCTTTCCCATACTTCGAGCTTACTTAATCTGCTTCTTCAACAAATTTTGGACTCACTGCCGTGAGTTCGAAAGCATTTAAATACTGGTTAAATTGAGATGTAAGGCAAAGCAGAAGCTGTCCCTGTACTTAAGTTTCAAAGATAAAAAGGCACAAATTCAAAAATAAGAATTGTATTACTACTACCTAGCTGGGCTTTCCTAACATCACCAACTCCCTCACTCTCACCTTCATACTCCTGCTTCATAGCCATTTCATCGGGTAACAAATCGTTTACACATGTACCACTCAACAGTTTGGTGATAAGAAATTACATGACTAATTACTGTAACTTCAATTGCAAGTGCAACCTATTCGACACCATTAATATAATACATAACCGACATATGAAAATTGTAGGAATGCTTACGCATGAGGCTTTAACGCTTCCTGTGCTGAGGGTTCTTTACTCACTTTTGGTTTGCCATTAAGATTGCTTTAGCGTCCCATCAATTATGATAATTATCAGTTTTATTGACAGTGGCAAAAATCATTGCTAAGCACACAACAACACTACAACGAATTCTTGAAGAGTTGCGCGGATGAGAAGATTTTAACAGGAAAGAACTCTATGCAGTATCTTGGCTTGATTTGTATACCCTGTAGTGCTTCAGTAGTGATAATATCCAAACAGCTGTTTGTTGCAGTGCAGGGGAGGGAGGGGTGAAAAAAAGGTATAGAAAACCAGATGAAGAGGTGGAGAGGGAGAAGGAATGGGAGATTGACATTAAGATTGAGATTGAGATTGAGACTGACTTTGAGATTGAGATTGAGATTGAGATTTAGATTTAAATTGGGACTGGGATTGAGATTGAGATGGATAGTGAGATTGAAATTTATATAGAGATTGAGGTTGAGAGTGAGATTGGGATTGAGACTAAGATAGAAATTAAGGTTGTGATTTAGATTTAGATTTAGAATTAAATTTAGATTGAGGTTGCGATTGAGATGGAGATTGATTTTGAGATTGAGATTTAGATTTAGACTGGGATTGGGATTGAGATGGATAGTGAGATTGAAATATATATTGACATTAAGATGCAGATTGAGATTGAGTTTGAGACTGATTTTAAGATGGAGATTGAGATTGATTTTGAGAAGGAGATTGGGACTGAGAAGGAGATTGAGATTCAGACTGAGGTTGAGACAGAGACAGACACTGAGATTGCGATTGAGGGAGAAAGAGTGAAAGTGATAGGGATACCGAAGATCCCTAAAGAAGAACAAGTGCAATATGATCATACTAAATCGTTCAGACTACAGACGGGTGAGTGTTTGAAGGTGGTAGTACCTGAACTCACCTACGAAAATGAAAACCGCGTTGGCATATTGGCCGCAAGATCCCTGGTTCAAGTGACGGGACAGATAACTTGAAAATGGTTGGCAGTATCTGCTAACCCTCCGGGTATATATCTGATTTGAAAAATCTTCTCAAACAAAATCCATCTGGTCAGACGCCGTTCGGCGAGGACAAGAAATATTTACGCCCCAAATTGGAAAACTGGAAGTAACACACCAGAAATTTGAAAAGAAGCTCCCACTTAAACTCCGCGGAGGGCGCCTCACTGATATTATTGTCAGCGGCATTTTTGCTAAGCTAATTCCTCTAAACTATAAAACTGGGTATATCAAATTCTTTTCGACACAAAACTAGACCAACTGACTTTTGTTTTTATACCTTTCATGAACATGAAATGGTACAAGGTGGCGCAAAAGTAAGCTTCCGATGTTCAGCATATCGGTTGTGGCACGTGCAGTGTGTGCTGTTGCACCGGCTTGTTGGAACCACATGTTTTCCAATCCCAATTCATCAAGTTGCGGCAAAAAGAACTCGTTGATCATTGCTCTGTAGCGCTCACCATTCACAGTAACCGTTTGGCCCCGACCGATTATTGGTCAAATAAATAGTCAGCAATATTCCGCGTTCTGGGGCAGTGTAGCGTAACATTGTTTATTAACGTGTATTTCGCATGTGTTTACTACACAAATGTCAAACCAGAATTGACTTTAGGGGCCAATCGCAAAATTTATAGCATTTTCTGATAGGAGGATTACCTTTGCGCAACCCTGTATTATAACTTCGGTCCGATGTTTGTAAGTATGAAAAGAAGAAGAGATAGACCCACCAATAAGTATACCGAAATGATCAGGGCAATCAGGTGAGTCGATTTTACCGTGTCCGTCTGTCTGTTTGTACGTAAACTAGTCCCTCAGTTTTTGAGATATTTTGATGAAATTTGGTATGGGGCCGCCATTTTGCATGAGATTAATCATTTGTCGGAATCAGCACGATCGGAGGAATACAACGCATAGCTCCCATACAATCGATAGTTTCGATAAATGGGCTATAAATTTTGCAATTAAAAAGCTAGGAACGTAAAGTTTTGCAGGTTTAATACTTATTATGATGTAATGTGTGTAGTGAAAATCACCCAGATCGGACCTACATAACATATAGCTCCCATACAATCGATTGTTCCGATAAATAGGGTTTGGGCTATTTATCTTTAAATGATCAGTTTTGCACAGTTTTTACTAATTGTGAGTAAGGATCGGACACTTAACACCGTGATGCATATTCATGAAAGGTATAAAGTCTTCGGCACAATCGAAGACAGCCCTTTCCTTACTTGTTTTTTTTTTTTGTTTTCTTTCATTCTTTTGGTAACAAAACCCAACGCTCTGTTATTTATGCGCATTACATAATCTGTGTGGTGTGCGCCACACGCGCATGCGTAGTGCATTCCAATGCATTCACGATCGCCAGCACACTTGCTGCATTCCCAGTTCCCACTCACTTAGTATGTTTGTTTGTTTGTTTTTGTTGTTATTGGCTCATTGGCCGACTATCCAACAATTCACAATTCGCAATTCCCAAACGCATTCGTACACGTCTCGGAGCGCACATTTCCCACTTGCGATCATACGTTTTGCGCATCGATGTTGCATTGACTGCATATGCAACAACAACAACAACAATAACAAAAACGCCAACCAGTGTCATTATGTTAATTGTGCATATGTGCTTTGCAACACCAACCAATAAACAACAAACAAAGGCGCACAGGTAATCAAGCGGCGGGCGAGCTAAACAAAGAATGAGAAGAGGAGGAAGAAGAAGTTTTATTATTGTTGTTGGATCACCTGTGAGCGCCACTTAACGTTGCATTTTGCATTGCGCGTTGCTTTTTTTTCTTATTTTTTCTTCTTTTTTATCGCTGCGTCCTGTGCTCTTTAACTTGTTCTCTGCGCATTCACGCATGCGCGCAAACATAAATACCTTTTGTATATTGCATTTGAGTTCCATTTCATAAGTGCAATGCAGCTGCATTTATTATTTTCCGCATTCGTGTTTATTTCCCACTTGTTTTTAAGATGAATTGTTGTTGTTGTTGTTGTTGTTGCCTTTTTTGCCTGCCATTATTATCACTCACCATATGTAATTGATGATTAAATCGATGTGCTACTGTTGAACTACTGCCGCGCTCTGCGAGGCTACAAGTCTGTTGGGTTTTTGCGGGGCACACAGCCTCGCGCCGTTTTGCATCTTCATTGTTGTTGCAACAATTGACTGCACTTTGTTGTAAGTTGCAGCTGTGTGTGTGTGTGTGTAGGGCAACAAGTGGTTATGGGGCTGCGTGGTTTTAACGTGGTTGATGTGCAGGTGCAGTAGAGGTACTTCAACTTTATTAAGTTCGCATTGTTTTTTGTTTTCGTTTCTACTGGAGGGGGGATTTATGTGGCAGGTCTCGACCTAAACTTGCGTTGAAGTGTTAAATTATGGAACGCGCTTAGCTTTGCGCTTTAATTGCTAAGTGATTGCCTCCGAGCGGACGAGAGAGGCTACTAAAATCCACGATCCGAAGGTTCAAATGGCATCAGAATGTGCTGGTAATAGAGCGTTCCGGAATGCTTCCAGAAAAGACAAACCTTAGGGGAGTGGTTTCGGATAAAACAACAGCTACTAAAGGTTTCTTTTTCCCACCTACAACAAAGAGAGAACAGAAGACCTGCTCAAGAGGTCAAGAAAGGAAATATTCAGAATCACAGCCACACTGACGGGGCACAGACTTTTGGGTCAACACGCCGAAAGAATGGGCATCCCGTTCAACAGATGCAGGAGCTGCAACGAAGAGGGATGCAAAGAAACAGTACAGCACTTCCTATATGAGTGTCCAGTTAGTTACATAATACCAGACCTTAATGGCATAGCGAATTGCTCTATAAGGGATATAAGCAACTATATAGAAAGAACTGGATGGTTTGTTCGTGACTAAAATTAACGCTAAAACCCAACACAACTTACAGCAGCATCCGAATATGTGGATGGTTCCAGGAGGAAGTGCATCAAAATGGCGCCTAGAGCGCTACTTGAGCTCGGGAGTATCTCCTCTCCCGAGCGGAACAGCAACTAACCAACCTACCTACGATAAACCCCTTACATATAGAGACCAACATTTGTATAAAATACAAAAGGTAAAGGCGTAAGAAGAGATTAAGGGCGGACTCTTATAGCTGAGAAGATCACGTCACTACACCTGTTGTTTAGATTTAATAACAGTTACAAAAGACATTTTTGGACTTTAACTTGGGAGCAATGAGAAAGAATAGAGGGAAAAAAAGAGATATAAAAAGCATTAAAAATTAATCGAAAAAAAGGAGAAAAGAAAAAAGGGGAAGAAAAACGAAAAGTAAAATGAAAGGGAAAAGAATATAAAGGAAAAAAGGTAAACAAGGAAAACAAAAATAAATAATAAGGAAAAGAAGATAGGAATATGAAACCGGAAAAGGAAAGCTAACAAAAAAAAGGGAAGGAAAAAAATTAAAAAAAAAACATACTAAAGGGGGAAAAAATTAAAACGAAATTAAGTAAAATTTAAATAAAAAGAAGCAAAATAAAAATAAAACGAAAAAAATAAATCGAAAAAAGCGAAAAAAAGGGAAAGGAAAATGAAATGAAAAAAATATAAAAGAAAAAGGT
This sequence comes from Merzomyia westermanni, assembly GCA_949987695.1. Classification (NCBI taxonomy): domain Eukaryota; kingdom Metazoa; phylum Arthropoda; class Insecta; order Diptera; family Tephritidae; genus Merzomyia; species Merzomyia westermanni. The sequence continues at coordinate 24,310,103 of OX465290.1, read as the reverse complement.
AAACAAGGAAAACAAATATAAATAAAAAGGAAAAGGAAAAGAAAAGAGGAATATGAAACCGAAAAAGGAAAATCAGCAAGAAAAAAAATAAACTAGATAAAAATTAGAAGAAAAAGGAAAAGAAGAAGAGTAAATAGGAATATAAGAAGATAAAGGAAAGGAGAAGAAAAGGAAAAGAGACAAAAATAAAAATAAAAATTAAAAGAAAAAAAACAAGATAAAAGAAAAATTGGAAACGAAGAAGGAAAGACATGGATAACAAAAAGGAAAAGAAAACAAGGAAAAGAGGTAAAAAATAGAAGAAAAAAGGAAAAGGAAAAAGCGAAACAAAGAAAGGAAAAGATAAAGAAAAAGAAGAGAGAAAGTAAAAGAGAAAGAAAAGGAAAGAGAAAAATAAAAAGAAAGAGAAAAAGAGAAAGAAATTACAAATAAAAATAAGAAAAGGAAAAGTAAATAAACACAAAATTTAGGACTACCAATATGGAAGTAAAAACGAACGAGTTGAAGTGAATAAAGAAAAGATAAAGAAAATTAAGAAAGAAAATAAAAAAAAAATAAAAAACAAGAGAAAAATTAAAAAAAAAGAAAAAGAAGAATAAAAAAATAAGTAAAAGAAAAGGAAATAAAAAAAAAATTAATACTACTAATGTACAAGTAAAAACGAACGAAAAGTAGAAGAATGCTAAGAAAAAGTACAGGAATAAAGCTACTTACAGTGAATAAGGAGGCAACCTCAATGTCCACAAACGGTAGTGGAGTGCAACATAATGGCTAATTGACATGATAGTAAGTCAAACTGATACAAAAGTAGCGGGAGCAAGAAACCGATAAAGAAGAAGACGGATAAATGAACAAAACTAACTCGAATATGTGGCTAGTAGGAGACGAAAAAGGGAAATTTATAAAAGAGATGAATAAGATATTAAAAAACAAGAATAAAAAGAGAAGTGCAAGACAAGAGTAAGAGAAATGCGAAGGTGAAGGATATGAAGAAAAAGAAGTAGAGGACGCAGAAGTAGTGGAGCTAGTGGAGGTAGAAAGCGAAATGGAACCGGGAGGAAAAGCTGACGAAACAGAAAGGAATAGAAAAGAAGGAAAATTTAGAGTAAACTGCAATAGCTGTTTCTTATGGATCCTTTTAGGAATTGCTACACTTCTTCATCAGAGAAATTTCGGCACGTTCTGTTTACTATTAGGCTAGCAGAACGATGGTTTTCTATAAGCTAAACTTCTATTTCTCTGCATTTTACCATAAAATTGCGCCATCTAGTGGCATTTATCATTGCTCATGATGACTTTTTGTTGTTATGTATCTATTTTTGGTTTTTTTTATTTTGTATACCAAAAATCGTCAATAAGAATAACGAAATGATCAGTTCGATGTTGACCTAAACATTACTAGGACGATTGGTATGTTGATAGCGGTTGAGCATTTAAATTACTGGCTTAGGTATCATCGAAAGCTATGACGAACTGAGATTTCGCCACTGTTGGATCAAATTACAAGTTTGCTGGAAGTTGTTGGGTAACGCTGCTGGCGTGAGAGTGGTGTGTGGACTCTAGTCGTCAGGTAATTTTTTTTTTCTCTGTAAAGTAAACAAGTTTTCCATAGGAATATTAATGAGATTGCACATCGAAACAATTTCACACAAACTTTTAAGTTTGACTATCGAGTTTCTAATTGTAATTTCTCCATTAATTGTACAAATTCTGCAGCATAACTTCAATTACAGCAGCTGGCTGTTAAAGATACTGCCTAATAATCACAAAGGACACTCTAAACAACCCTGAAACGTGACACATGCGGGAGTTCAGCAGATCAGTAAAAAGCGTATGCAACCTAAGTAGATATATATGTATGTATGAAAATGATTTTGATTGAATATGCACTTATGATTCACTTTTACTTTCTTTTCACATTGTTGATTGTGAGGTTATTGTGGCAAAGGATGCAAATGCATACACAACCTACAAGTATAGAGTACGTGAGTGGGCTCAGCGTGCTTTGTTGCTGCTGCATCACAAACTTAACAGAATTTTTCAAAAAGTACACGGTCGCAACAAAAACAAAAAACAAAAAAAAACAAAAAAAAGAAATTTTCAAATAAGAAAATCAACAAAACATATGTGGCGGCAATTTTTTCTTGTTGCAGGATTGCAAGGATAATGCATGAAAAATTGAGTACAGAAAATATTTGTTTCAGCTAAAACAAGAAGAAGCAGAAATTCATCAAACGTGCTACATATAAAGTGCAGACGAAATGGGAGATAAAAAAATTTAGATATGTATGCATTTATTTGAGCGAACACACGCACACGTGCATTTGTATATGTGTGGGTATACGCAACACACAGCGCCACGCACAAATGTGGCAACCGAAAAGCAGGAGGAAACAGCAAAAGCAAATTAAAAATTTTCGGCTATTTTGCATTTTTATATAAAAAATATATTTTTGTTTGTGTGTGTGTAAGTGCATATGTGTATGACTGCGCCAAATTGTGCATGCTTGTAAGCTTTTAGAGTAACACCAGCAGCGCTGTCAACATCAACACAAAAAAAAACACTCACCCGTGCAAAAATTGCCAACGGAAGCAGCGAACTTTTTTCGAAAGAACAGTTGTGCGTATGTATGGATGTGTGTATGCTTACTGCATTCACGTTTTTATACCATTGACGAAAGCATATTTTTTACTAGCAAACCCCATGAATAAATCTGGGAGGTGTCATGCCATCTTTTCCCTTAGCCCATATTTTCCTGGAGGTGTTAAAGACTAACCTCAAACAACTCCTTCTCGAATTTTATTGCTCTAATATAAATTCTTTTTATATGGGATGTGCCAAGCCCCTTCCCACGTCATCGTCCATTTTTCGCGATATATAAGCAGCTAATCTTATGTAATCCCTCACTGGATTTCAATTTTCCAACAAGATTACTTCCAGAGATATGCAGTATTGAAAAATTAATCGGTTTGGTGATTTTTTTGGAAATTTTTTAAAATGGGCATGGCCCCGCGCACTTTTGTGTATGTTAATAATATCATTAATCATAAATCAAAACTGTTGAAGGTATCAGAATAAAATTTGGCCTACGTCTTATTCCTTTCACTTCTAAAAATAACTTCACGTCACTTCCGCTGTGCGTGTATGAAGAAATGTAAAAAAACAATTTATTTGGAAAATGGGCGGGGTCCCGCCCCTTTTATAGTTTATTATGCCACAAAACTCGCACAAAAATTTATTTGTAGCAACGAATTTAGGTGAAAATTTTGATTAATAACGTTTACAAGTAGTGAAAATTTTCGAAATCGGTCCACTTCTTAACGTTGTTATATTATGTTATGTTATTTTCGTTATGTTATGTTATGTTATGTTATACTATGTTATGTTACGTTACCTTATGTTATGGTAAGTTATGTTTTTTTATGTTATGTTATGTTGTGTTTTGTTATGTTATGTTATGTTGTTTATGGTATGTCATGTTATGTTATGTTATGTTGTTATGCTATGTTATGTTGCTATGTTATGTTATGGTATGTTATTTTATGTTATGTTATGTTATGTTATGTTATGTTATGTTATGTTATGTTATGTTATGTTATGTTATGATATGTAATTTTATGTTATGTTATGTTTTGTTAAGCTATTTTATATTGTGTTGTGTTACTTTACATTATGTTGTGTTATGTTACATTATGTCATGTCATGTTATGTTATGCTATGTCATGTTGCTATGCTATGCTATTTCATGTTGCTCTGCTATGCTATGTCCACTCAAGCTACTAGCTGGAATGCGGAAACAGCGTTGACCTTACTGATTCTTTCACCGCTGACGCTCCGTAAAAAGAAAACAAAAAAGCGTGCTTAATCTTGTCGCAAACGTCTTTTTTCGGCGAACGCACACTCACAGTTGCATATAGTAAACCTATGCACTTGTATACGTCTACTGTTGGCGTGATTTGGACGGAGCTCTAGTATTTGACTGTGCTGCATAAAAATGTAAAATATATAATTTCCTTTTTCTTCATTTTTGGCAACAGCAGCAGCACCAGCAGCGCTTGCAAAACAAGCAAGCGGAAAGGACAATTACAAATAAAAGGGAAGCGCACACAAGAAAATACGCAAAATAAAATGTAAAACGAGAATTCAAAATGAAACGAAATGAAAAAAAAAAAATTATTTTTTAGGCGAGTGAGAAAATGTTTTGGCGGCGTTAAGCGACCTACCGTTGCGTGGTACGACCGGCGGCTATTCATTTCTTTTAATTTTCTTACCTTTTACTTGTTTTACACACACATTTATACGCATACCAATATATTTTTATAGAATTCACTTTTTTCAAATTTCTTTTCGCAAAACGCGTACTTCAATTAATCAGCAACCAGTTGAGGTGTGCATTGAACGGCGTGCGTTGCCGACGCCGGCGTAGATTGCAGAAGGGGCGACGCTTTTGGCAGCCGGACAATGTAGCAGCAAGGACCTTTTAGGCTGTGAGAGTTAAAAGCGAATGATATACATACATACAGATATTCATTTTGGGCATGCATTGACAGGATATTTACCCCAGCCACCAAAATCGTCCACACCAGACCACCAGGCTTAAGCAAAATTGCATGACAGGGGCGGGGATGTCTGCTGCAATGCATGTTGCAAGTAACAAAACGACAAACAGAACAACAAACACATGCATACATACAAATGCGTAATGTTGCTCGAGATGATATTGATAATGATGTTGATGATTATGATGATGGTGTTGGTGTTGGTGATGGAGTGAACGTTGGTGGCGGCAGTTGGTAAGACGAGAAAGAAGCCGCAATGCGTATACGTACGTGAGCGCGTCACTTTTCTTTATTTTTTTCCCCACTTTAGCCTTGCACGCACACTAACACACGCGCGCCAAGGCTCAGGTTTGTGTAGCAGCAAACTCAGTCGTCTGTTTATAATATTTGGCAATTTAATGCTTTGTTCACACCGAGGAGGGTCCTTTCTCAATGGCTTGTGAATTTTTGGCAATTTAGCGTTGTATGTTTTTGGACATGAGTGCTGTAGTTTCTTTCTTCCTTTGTGTTTTGTTGTAGTTGTATGATAAGTTTTCGTTTTCTTTATTTGAAATGCATTCATTTTGCAGTCCTGAAATTTTAAGTTGTGTGGAGAACTTTTCTGAATTCTAAGCATCCGAATCAACTTTCACGGGTTCGTTTTATTACTCAGTTCATTTCGAAAAGTTCTAAAAAGCTTGCTCTGTTTATTTGTCTAGTTTTTCTTTGCGTTGGACTTCAGATAAAATAAAGACCGTCACCGACTTTTCATCCGTGGTATTCGATGTCTTTTCTGATAACCCGTTATGTGCTTATGAGGAAACAATTAGATGCTTTCTTCTAAGATCATTGCCACCGTTTAAAACTATTCGGTACCGAACAGCAAGGTGTCTGCCTGCTTCTTTAAGCATTCAACGAAGGTCATGTTGCCAGTGAGCACCACAATCATCGCCTATTCGTTGTCCGCTTCCCTCTTTCCTAGTAACCACGAATTTTTTCAATAATGTTGAATGCTCCTTAGAACATATATGATTTTGTTTGTCCAAAGCCAGTGTGTAACGGCATAAACGAATCGAGGTAGATATTGACTGCCATATACGAAAGTGTTCAGTACGAAAATAAAAATTGATTAAGCCAAATCCGTCCATCCGTCCTTCCGTCTGTGTGTGAGATATCTTATTGAAATTTGATACAAGGCTACTTGGCACTCATCTCCCGTCGCCGTTTAGAAAATGGGAAATCGGAAGGTAGCAAAGCCCACTTTCTTATGTATCGCATATTTTGGAAGAATAGTGATTATTCAGTCTTTAATAAACCCATCGATACGAATTATGGTGCCCCCTTTTAAATAATTTAAATTATTTGTTTTACAAAACATTTTGAAATAGGCACCGCCCACATTTTACTAAGTTAATTTTACAAATATATTAATTAATCATAATTTGAAAACCGTTGAAAATGTCAAAACACCACAGATCCACAGAGAAATCCGATAAGAGCCACGCCAACTTATATAAAAGATTTTTAGAAATATCATAGACTTATATTATAAGCAATATATCTGCGATAAAAAACTTTCCATCAACTCTATTTCACTTGCAAAGTGTACGTGTAAGAAAAAATGCGAAAAATATAAATTTTCTGAAAAGATCGTTGGTCCTCCTCCCCTCCCCCCCTCCCCCCCTCCCCTCCTTTCTCTTTATAATGGGATATTTCACGAAAATTTTTATTTAATTTTTTCGATAACTCGAGCAAAATCGTTTTGTCATAACGAAAAATTTCTGAAAAAATTTATTTTATAACGTCAATAATTTATTGTAAAAATATGCAAAATCGTTTAAGAGCCACGCCCTCTTTGTTAACTAGTTCTGAAAAATATATTTGCTAAGCGTTTAACGGTTTATTTCTGTAACTGTGCAATGTCAAAAACGCAAATAAATTTTACTAATTTTATTTAAGTAGGCGTAGTGCCGCCCACTATGCAGCATAAAAACTTTAATATTTTCGGTTGCAATTACACGAAACACATATCAATGAAAATTACTAAACTGATTCTTCTTGATATGCAGCACATTTTATACATATTCAAGAAAAATGTATAGGAAGGCTTATTATTAGGCCAACAGTAACCAAAGCAACAGTTTTTAGAATTTTTGTCTGTTTGTCTGTATGTTTGTGCGCGTATCATTCAAAAACTGCTTAATAGAATTGAATGCAACCTTCCTAGTTAGTTTACAAGACATCTAACTTACAATTAAAGATATCCCTTTTTTCTATTACTCGACCGGTTTCAGAGTTATCGACCAATATGTGGACCATGGTGACCCAGAATGTGTTAGTACAATATGCGTATCAAACAAAATGTGATAATGAGTGCTGTAATAAGCGATGTGACTAAGTTCCATATCTCAAGTGGTTTCGGATATATACTGATTAAAATCGGACTGTATGTTTTCGTTGTGAGTAGCGTTGCCGGGTTTTCTAGCTTGAAAGTAAAAGCATATACCTGTATCGATTGGGATACCACACTCTATCACTACTAGGCATATAATATTCGTTTTCATTCGAACTTTGACTTCCTTACTTGTTATATATACATTTCGAACAATTTTTCAAAAATATTTATTTCAATATATTTATTTTTCGTATCTTTTAATCGAACCTAATCTAACTCACCCTTCTCTTCACTTCCCTAACAGATGCAAATAAAAATGCGCAATTCAAATGTTATATATTTATGTTGCTCCTGTCGCATTTATATTTTCACAGAATACATGAGAAAAATATTTGCATTAGACCGTTTCAGAAAAAGCAATTCAATTTTTAGTTCCAAGCCGAGATAGGTGAATGTCATACGAGCCTAACGTGATTTTGCTCATGCAATAAATATGCCTTTCAACAGGAATAATGTTCAAAAATTCCACCAAAGTATCTAGCGGATAGGTGAAACGTTCAAGATCGGAACAAGTTTCTAAAGGAACAATAATGGCGATCTGGCAACTACTTACACAGCATCCTTAGATTATGGAAGCAACACGTTTACTCATTCTTAAATTTCAAAGGTGGTGATGAACACGGTTGCCCAAATCTTAACGATGGAAAGAAGTAACAGCACAAACTGTGATAAAGTGAGCATGTCTTAAAATAATAATGAACTGCTATCAGAGCAGAGTAGAGAACCGGCTATAACTGAGCTGTTAAGTACAGATGAATGATGATTTGGTCTCGCTTAGGGTTTTTAATAGAGGTCAGTTAACGATAAGACTGAATAACTGGCGTGCGTTTCTATCGCCTAGGTGGTTGAGCGCCAATGCAGATTTTTTCAAAAATTTCGTTAATTCTCAAAATTTTCTAAACAAGGGCACACCCTAATAGGCAAATACTTACATACATATATAGATTTTTATTTACGAAAGTAAAGTTTACAAAACAAGCAAACCTACGCTCATACAAACGGACATCTGATACTCCAACGCAAACGCATGCAGGCGAATATACCCTGCAAAAAACGGAAATACTCCGTTTCATACTCCATAGAATACTCCTATAGGAGTATCAGAGTACTCCAACACATATCCTCATTCATATAAAAAAGGTGGTCCAATTTACATGGCAATGTCCGGTGATTGGATCACCTAATCCATCTCGGAGTACTCCGTTTCTTTGCTTTTGAATACTCTATAGACCACCTACGTGAGAGTACTCTCAAAATACTCCCATGGGATTACTCTATAGAGTATTCAACAGCAAAGCGAGAGCGGGAGTAGGTGGTCCTCAGAAGAACACATACTCCCATTCTCGCTTTTGTCTAGAGTACTCTATAGAGTAATCTTTTGGCAGCATTTTCAAAGTACTCCAACGTAGGTGCTCTATAGACTATTCAGAAGCAAAGTAAATGGTACTCCGAATAGGATTAGGTGATCCAATCACCGGACATCGCTATGTAAATTGGACCACCTTTTTTATATGAATGAGGATAAGTGTTGGAGTACTCTGATGCTCCAACGTTTTTTACAGGGTATTTTGTTATTTGCCAAAAACCTACTCACCCATACACACACACACACAAACGCACACATATGCAGTCATCTGTGATATTTTTTCATGCATATAAAAATGTTGAAATACAAAATATTTGGCAATTTCTATAAATGTGAAAAATATATCTTCTTTTTACTTTACTTTTATCGAAAAATCTCAAATAGACGCGTGTATAAGTGTGCGTGCGTTGGACTGTGTGTGTGTGCGTGCATGCTTTTGTGCTTGAGTTTTGTTTGTCTGCTGGCACATGTCTTCTTATTGTATGTCTGCCAAACACTTTTTGTGTCTGCGTTGAAAATGAAAAACAGAACTTTTTCCTTATTTTATTTTCGACGCACAAGTTGCCCGACAACCAAATAGATGAAGACAAAGTCGCATATTTAAGCAACTTTTATTTTGGAAAGTAATGCGCGCAACGTCAAAAAACGGCTAGCTAACGAAGAAAAAGAAGCAACAGTGGCAGCAATTAAAAAGGATAATGAAGAATGTTTCTATGCAGCAGTATATACATTTATATGTCTGTAAAATATATAAAATATATATGTGCAAACATATTTTTTGTAGCCAAGAATTTTTTTTATATCAACTTTTGTAGTTCACAAACGTGAAAAAAGTGCAGCCAAAGCAATGAAAATAAATTTTTTTTGTAGCATACATATAGGCGTTCTAACAATTGCAGCAGTTTGATTTTTAGCTACTTTGTCGAAACAAGACTGTACCTGCGAAAATTTTGATTACATTCAAGTGCAATGGTCAAAGTAAATCCAATGCAGATTTTTAAATTTTAACCCTCTAACCGGCACGGTTAAGTTAAACAGATATAAGCCGCATACCTCTACTTTTCTTCTATAAATATTGACACATAGTTGTCGCCAAATATTTTATCTATGCCGTAACCTTGATTTTACAGTTTTAAGTGGTGACAGAGTCCCGTTACAATTACGAAAAATTGAGTGCAATTTGTAAAAAAACAATTAGTTTTGAGAGAAGTGTTTTTGGTAACTACAAAAAAGTGATACAAAGGATTTCTGTAGTAAAAAATAAAATTTTTACTAAGTGAAATAATTGTTGAGGATTAGATTTTATGAAGAAGATGTGGATTTATAATTAAATTTATAGAATTATTGGCCAAAAATCATACGCCGTCTGAAGGCGAAGTGGGCAATTAACAGGCAAGTCCGGCTAGAGGCGGTGTGGGGGGTTTCAGCCCAGGAAGCAAAATTATTAGCTCTTTGGGATATATGACTTAAAACTCAAGTTTATCGCACTAGAATTACAAAATATGAGTTTTTCTCATTTGCAACAAAAATTGGCCTGTTAGAGGGTTAATAGTTAGTAGATAAAGTATTATACATACAAAGTAAAACTTCAGTAAAACTGTGTGATAAGAAAAAATTTTAAATATTTCTTTCATGGCTCAAAAATTGGGGGCTGACTAAATAATCACTGGCGGTTCAAAAACTGTCCAGCTCAGAAATCATCAAGGCGATTTAAATACAGGGTGTTTTTTTTACAGGTTTGTTTTTCGAATAGAGATAAAACTGGCATTTTGTGGTCAAATCTGGCAACTCTAATGTCATTTATGTTCAGTTTGGTTTGCCATTTCATCATGAACAGGTTGACAAAAGAACAACGCTTGCAAATCGTGAAAATTTATTTCGAAAATAATGGTTCAGTTCGCGAAGTTTACCGTGAGCTCCGTCCATTTTATGGTCGACATAATCGTCCATCAGAGCAATTAATTCGGTTAACCATGGATCGTTTTCGCACTACGTTTACTCTATGTGATAATACGCATCCGCAGAGACGTCGAACAGTGCGCACCGAAGAAACAATTGCCGCTGTAGAGCAAAGTGTTGAAGAGGACCCGAATGAATCGGTTCGCCACCGTGCACAGCAATTGGAGCTTTGTCCATCAACTTTATGGAAGATTTTGCGCAAAGATCTTAGCTTGCGACCTTACAAGATCCAGCTTGTGCAAGAATTAAAGCCGCGAGACCATGCAATGCGTCGTGATTTTGGTGTATGGGCCGAAAGTGAGATTGATTTCGATGCTGATTTTCATCGCAAAATTTTGTTCAGTGATGAGACTCATTTTTGGTTGAATGGCTACGTCAACAAGCAAAATTGCCGCATTTGAAGTGAAGAGAATCCACATGAGACCCTTGAAACGCCATTACATCCACAAAAACTGACTGTTTGGTATGCTCTATGGGCTGGTGGAGTCATTGGGCCATACTTCTTCCGCAATAATGCTGGAGAGGCAGCTACCGTTAATGGAGACCGGTATAGAGCCATGATAACCGACTATTTTGTTCCCGAATTGGATGGCATGAATGTGGATGAGTTGTGGTTCCAACAAGACGGCGCTACATGCCACACAGCGCACGTCACAATCGATTTATTGAAGGAAACATTCGATGAGCGCATAATTTCGCGGAATGGACCTGTCAATTGGCCACCAAGGTCGTGTGATTTGACACCATTGGATTATTTTCTTTGGGGATATGTGAAGTCGCTCGTCTACACCAACAAACCAGAAACGTTAGGGGAATTGGAAGCCAACATTCGTGGCGTTATTGCCGACATACGGCCCCATATGCTCGAAAAAGTGGTTGAAAATCGGACCTGTAAAATTGGCTTTATTCGAGCCAGCCGCGGCGGCCACATGCCCGAAATCATATTTAAACCTTAATGGCATAAAATTATCCTTCCAATAAAGTCAAATTGATGGACCTTAAAACGATTTTCTTGTGTTTTATTTCAATTCGAAGTTCTATACCCCTAAAAAAAACACCCTTTAGATTTGCAGTTGGCGTAGCACATTCTTCTTTTGAGATAGGAAGTTTGTGAAGCACCAGTGGCGAGAAGGTGATTTTTCTCTCAGCAGTCCAATAAATTAGGCTAAAATCGTTAGATCAAATTCTAGTTAAAATTTTTAATTTTTTGAAAATCCTTCTAAACTCATCACTTCATAATTATGTTTCTCATTTGAATATTTATTTATTTACTAGAGGACCCGGCAGACTTGGTCCTGCCCACAAATTTACCTGCATGGATTTAGAAATATTGTCTATTCCTATCCCTATCCCCATCCTTATTAAATATATCCTTATCGTTATCTTTACACTTTCGCTACCCTTCCTCGGTATAATAGATATCTAAAGAAAATATTACAAGGGTCGTAGAAATAGTTGCGGAGTCATATTAATTTAGATAATATCAAAAGGCTTCACGCCTTCTTTTCCCCCTAACGCCCTTTTTTCTTGAGGTGGTAGAGATTGATCTCATATTACTGTGGCATTTCAACATTCTACCATGAATATTTGCTAAGATATGCAGTATAAAAATTTTCATTTGTATGGGAGGTGCCACGCCTACCACTCCTTTCAATCACTTTTTCTGGAGGTGTTAGATATTGATCTCATTTACCTTCATACCTATTTTTAATATTCTACCATGAATACTTCTGGAGATATACAGTACGGAAAATCTCATTTGTAGGGAGGTGCCACGCCCACATCATCCAGTGGTCCTAATTATGAATCCAAACCATCCTCGAGCCCATTTAAGTACACAAAAATGATTTCATCAATATCGGTTTAGGCGTTTAAAATTAATTCAGTGAAGATAGATTTATAGAGATTTTTTTTTTTTCAATGTACTAACCGAGCGAAACTAAAAAGCTATGTTTGGGAGATAAGCGACGGAGAGAAGGACTAACATATGAAAGGTTCCAGATCTTACATTGCTTAGTACTCAAGTACTTGATATAAATTTCAGCAGGCTAATATATCTAATTTGTATATATGAGAGCTCTTGCTGGCTTTCTTGTGAATTTGTTCAACAAACCTTAAAATTCTAGGAAGATCTTCGACCACTATGAGAAACAAAACTCAAACAAAGGAAATCAATAAAATAATAAGACTTAATAATTTAGAAAATATTTAGAAGATGATATGAATTTCGTTTTTTGTTCGTGCTTGTTGTAGTTATAAACACTAAATACAACTACCATATTCTTTTGAAGCACTTAGCGACTTGTAAATAATGAAAACTTTAAATTTGTTTGCAAATTTTGAAAATTGCCTGGAAATTCCAATGAGAAATTGAGGCTTTCGAGATAGCAACCAAAATTATGAGCGCTTAAAATTGTATTTGCTTGCTTATTTTGTTGCTGTTTTCAATGAAAAATTTTTATCTAGCAGCGATATGATGAATAAAAAACGGTCATTCGCGCTGAAGATCCTATACTGTTAAAAAAAATTTTAGCTTAAATTTGAAACCTCAAAACAATCAGAAGTGGTGACCATAGAAATTTAATAACAAAGGTTATTGGCCAGGTTTCGAGCTAAATAAGAGTGAAGTAGTCCATCCAGTGAGCTACGATACACACAAAAATGTTTTGAGAAAGATGAAACGAGTTGAGAAAACTTTCAGAAATAACAAAAACAATTGTTGGTATACAAAAGAAACAAAACCGAAGAGCACAGTCGGAATGTCCACAAAGGGACACAGTAAACCAAAATCCATTATGAGCAATTCTATAAGCCGCTGGGGAAAGATGCTTGAGAAATATTTTGGCAAAATGAATAGAAGTAGGAGTTTAGCTGAAAGCAAACCAGCATTCTGATAGCCTTATGGTTAACAGATCTTGCAAAAATATCACAAGAAAAAACAAAAAAAATTTCATATAAAAATATGGATCCAAAAGATAAAAAAAAACAGTAGTATTCGGCAAAGGTCAGTTGTAAAAAATAAAATAGTATCTAGAATCTTGAAATGCATACAAATAACTCAGCCTAGAAAGTCAATCACACTTGACAAAAACGCCAAGCGAAATCACTTAGGCGGCTAAGCACCCTTTTGATATGATGGAATTGGATTTAAACAAGTAGCTGCCCTTTCCACCAATTCATTGAATACTCTTAACAACTTATTAAGAAATATAAATTCACGAAAGTGGAAAATATTTTTGAGTTTAGCTATGTAAATGTAAAAAAATAAAAAAAAATTAAATAAAATAAAATAAAATAAAATAAAATAAAATAAAGTAAAATAAAATAAAACAAAGCAATTAAAAAAAAAATAAAGTAACATAAAAAAAATAAAATAAAATAAAATAAAAAAATGTTAATTAAATAAAATCAAATAAAATAAAATAAAACAAAATAAAATAAACCAAAATAAAATGAAATAAAATAAAATAACATAAAATAAAATAAAATAAAATAAAACGAAATAAAATAAAATAAAGTAAAATAAAATATTACCCAAAAAAAACTAAATAAAATAAAATAAAATAATATAACATAAAATAAAATAAAATAAAATGAAATAAAATAATATAAAATAAAATAAAATAAAGTAAAATAAAACAAAATAAAATAAAGTAAAATAAAATGAAATAAAATAAAATAAAATAAAATAAAATGAAATAAAATAAAATAACGTAAAATAAAATAAAATAAAATAAAATAAAATATAATAAAATATAATAAAATGAAATGAAATGAAACAAAATAAAATAAAATAAAGTTACATAAAAAAAATTAAATAAAATAAGATAAAATAAAATAAAAAAATAAAAATGAAATAAAACAAAATAAAATAAAAAAAAATGTTTCCTACTCTATTCAATTAAAACAACTTTTAATAATTAATTAAAAATGATTATTAAAAAAAAAAAAAAAAAAACAATAATAATTTTCATAAAAACTAAAATTTTAAAAATTATTGATCTTGGCCTTGAGCTCGTTTCATGAATACTTGAAAATGTACAGGCCGTAAAATTGTTGGTACAAAAAAGCAATGAAATAAAATAAAATAAAATGAGATAAAATAAAATAAAGGAAAATAAAATAAAGAAAAATAAAATAAGACAAAAATAAAGGAAAATAAAATAAAGAAAAATAAAATAAAATAAAACAAAGGAATTTGAAAAGGCTAGAGGGAGAAAAAGTGAATATAAAAACGAAAAGGAAGAAAGGAATAGGAAGAAGAAGATGAAACTTGTGACGAAGAGGAATGAGATGTAAAGATAGAAAAATGTAGGAGGGTAAAAAAGAGTTAGGAAGTATCGGAAAGGAAAGCAAGAGAAGCAGGAAGAAAAAGAAGTGGAAAATGCAGCGATAAATGAATAGGAAGCCAGAGATGAAGTGGGAAGATAGTTAAATTTTTCAAATACAAGCAACTCAAGTTTCGGGCAGGATAACGTATGTATATTTTTGAAGTACCCTGTCGGTTTAGACCGAACCTTAGAATATGTTTAATAAAGAAATATAAGCTTCGTTTCTCATTTATTTGCTGCCACAATATAGTTTTCACTTATACACATTTTCTTTTTTGCATTTCCTATTATTGAAGTAAAAAAAACAGACACACAGGAGGTAAGAAATATCGATATAAGTTGCGTACTTCAATTTTAGTTGGGTACCTGGAGCGTTGATGTAAATCATGATCCCATAGAAAATTATAAATTAAAATTTTCACTTTCCTTCTCCAATTCTGCACAATAAAAATCTAGTTTTTTACTCACCATATAAAGTTGAACAATTCTCAGAAGCTTTTCAATATTTCTTTACTTCCGCAAAGACGCAAGTTTTTATTGCGTGCGTGATATCAGCTGCGTTAACGTATGCAATTGCTTTCACTTGTGTTGTAGTTGTGGTTATAACAATGGTGTTGCTAATATTGTAACTGCTGGCTAGGAGAACTGCTGTATGATAACCAGATTGCGAATCGAAATTGTAATCCATTTGTAAGAAATTAACGAAACGCAGATTAACAACACGCGTCACGCACGCACACACAAACACAGCGGCAAGTCGCAAAATATTTTCGCCAATTCAATTAAGGTGTTTTTGCACAAAATTTGTAGTCAAAAATTTGTTAGATTTTTTCAAATGTTTTTGTCTTCTATTAAATTTTTTTTTATTTTTTTGTTTTATTTTTTTCCCCTCCTTTGTTTAACTGAAAGAGCGGCGTGTGTTGGAGCGCGAAACCAAGAATTTCTGCAATATGAAAACTTAAACAACAACAGTAAACAAAACAACTGTGCAGTTGCGTTTTTAATAAATCAGAATTATTGAATTCAAAAGCTGATAACGTGTTGCAGTTCGATCAAATATTTTTGTGATAAATTTTGTTTTTTTCAAGAAATTTCTCAAAAGTATGTCTTTAATTTTTTTTTTTTTTTTTTTTTTTTTTTTGAATAAAATCAAATTTTTTTCCACAAATTATTTTATTGTCACTGCACAAACTTTAATAACAAAAAAAGTTATTTTAAATTGTTTTTATGCCACACAAGTATGTATTGCAACAACTGCTTTTAGTTTGTTAGTTCTTAACGTTTTCTTTCTGTTGTTTCCGTGCACAGCAGAATTTTGCATTTATTTGAAAAGTAGAGATTTGTTAACATTTTTGCGTCGAATTTTCTATTTTTGTTTCATTTGATGAATCACAACACTCAAACAGTAAAGTCTGCGCTGTTGGCGTCAACTTTTTCATCCGTCCTTTGGCTAAGAAATCGCTTTGATTGCTAATTTCTATGTTGTGGTTTTTTGCAGTGCACAAATTTTTTAGATTTTCTTTTGTTGGTAATTTTTTGTCATTAACACTCTTTTCACCAATGCTGCATACATTTTTTAGGTTAGTTTTTTTTTTTTTGGTTTGAAAGTTTGTGACAAGGCGAACTTAGTGTATATAATTATTTAATAGTTCATCGAAAGAGTTTTTTTTTTGTTCTTTCAACAGTTTAACACAATTCGGTTTGAATTTGAAAATTTCGCATAATTTTTTAGCTTAGTTTTCACTTTTTCACATATTTGAATTTACCTTTTTTGTTGTTCTTATGCTTTCTTAAAACAACCTTAACCCATTTATTTGCGCTCTTTTAGGGTATTTCGTGATTTTTTAATTTTGTGTTTTAATTTTTTCCAATTTACAATGACGATATTTTTACGTGCGCTATCTATTTTTGCTTTAATTATTTCAGTAAAATATTAGTTATCTGCAAAAGAGAAATTTTGATTAGTACTGTTTATGGTGTTAGTAATAATAAAGTGACGCTTCGTGGGGTCACAAGATGTTTAAAACAACAGATCGTCCCATTACTGCGTTAACCACGTAAATACACGTTTTAAGACAATTTTTTCTTTTTTTGTTTAAATGGACACAAAACTTCACCTACATTTTCAGTATGAAAACTGTTAGTAATCTAATTAGTTTTAAAGCAGAAATGGGACGATATACCCTAAAATTCTAGCTGCATGTGCAATATTTTTTTTTCTTCTTACACTAATTTATATATGTATTAATTTAAACTAACGGCGACCTAGCTAGCTGAAATTTAGTAAAAAACGCAAATTAGGAAACCTAGAGCGCACAATTTATAACTCGTTCTCTGAATTGACAGCAACAAAAAAATAAGCAAGAAGATATAAGCGACAGGTTTATATTAGACCTGTTAAATAATGATTACTAATCGTAATGATTACCAGTTTGATAATTTTTTTTTTTTGAGAATCCATTTAATGATTGATTACCATTACTTTCAATTGTTAATGATTATTTTCCAATTAATTAAAAAAATAATTTTAAAAAATCGTGCATTTTTACGATTATTAAAAAATAATCAAAAAAAAACGTCAAAAAAAAAGTTGTTTTGATTACTTTGGATTTTTTGCTGAAAAGGAAAATCAAGAAATAATCAGAAATAAGTAAAAGTAATCAAAACAACCTTTTTCGATTATTTTTGATTAATTTTGATATTTTTTGATTATTTCTGACTTTTTTTGATTTTTTATCATCGTTTTAATTAATATTTAACTTTTCTTGCAAAACAATTAAAATAATAATTACCAATTAAAAAAGCCGTCTAATTAATTGATTACTAATTACTAATCAAATTTAACAGGTCTGGTTTATATTTGATTTTTAAAGGAAACCTCGAATTTTGATAAAAAATTTTATTATTTTATTTTATTCATTAGTCGCTAAGTGCTTATCAGCTAATATATCTTATTGCGGACAGCTATAGCTGATTTCCTTGCCATTTTACATTTTTATTAGTTATTATATATTAACTATTAACATAAACTAAGGGAAAGTGGAAACTTAGCTGTGTCAATTTATGTTAACTAGGGATGCCAATTTTGTGGATTTTACCAATCTCGCTATTTTCGGAATATAATTTTACAAGAAAATGTGTCAGAAACTATATAACTTTAAGCTAAATAGCAAATAAGTCGATTTTTAATCCGTTTAAAAAAAAGTATTTTTTAGGTTAGGAAACACAAAAAAAAAAAAATTATAATTTCAACTGTTAACTAAGCTAACAAAATTTAAATAAATTACTATTAACCTAGCTAGCAAATTTTTAAAAACAAACAAGCACGCTTTGAAATAGATTATACGATTTCTTAATTCCTTTCTTTAATTTTTGAAAAGAAAATATTTTGATAAAATTACGGAAAAAATCGGCGTTAACTAGCGGCTATGAAGTATTTACCTGGAACTTATAAAAAAAAAAGACTTTAATTAGAGTTTTAATATTTTTGTTATAGACTTCTATAGCCTATTTTTTTCATAATCACTTAGCGACTTGTGAAATAAAATAACAAAATTAAAATTTCTTTCAAATTTTCTGTGAAAATCAAATGTGAACTTGTCGCTTGCAAGATAGCAACCAATATTGTAAGCGCTTATAGTATTTCTGCTGTCTTATTTGTTACTTGCTTTCAATTCGAATTTTTTTTAGGCTGGCAATAAAAAGTTTAGCTAGCAGCAAAATGACGATTAAAAAAATTCCTGCTTTAAACTCGTATGCATTTTTATTCCAAATTTCGTATCTTAAAATAGTGCAAAATAGTTTTAGAAACTTTTGAAATATTTTTTGAAATATTAAAAAACATATTTTGTAGCCCATCAAACTGTAGTAAAACAAAGGGCAGATTTTACTTTTCAAAACTCGCTTTGAATTTTTTTAAATTTTTTCTTAAATCATCTTTTGTTTTTTTACATTTAGAAATAAAAAGATATTTCGTACTTTATATGAAGAAAAATACGTTGAACAAATCTAAATGTTCAGTCTGATTTAAAAAATATTTAAAAAAAATTGTTGGTATAAAAAAGCAATAAAAAAATTGTATATTCATACTTTATTGTACTAGAATTTGTTGGGTTATAGAACTGTATTTTTGGTTTTCTGCTTAAAATATTTATGTCGTTTCGTAACTGAGAATGCACATACTTTCAACATCTATATAACATTATTTGAGTATTCAATAATTTTCTCATGTTAGAGTTGTTGTTGTGGTTTTAGGGAGTGTAAACTTTCTACCAGACCTGTTAAATTTGATTAGTAATAAGTAATCAACTAATTAGACGGATGCTTTAATTAGTAATGATTAATTTAACTGTTTTTCAAGAAAAGGCATTTATTGATTGATTACGATTAGAAAAAATTTAAAAAAATCAAAAAATAAAAAAAAAAGTTGTTTTGATTACTATTAAACATTTTTGATTATTTTTTTGATTATTTCTTATTTTTTTCAGTATAGTTGATGTGTATATTTATGAGCTTCTACAGCAATATTGAAAGTAATCTAAAATAATAAAAAATAATACAAATAATCATAAGTAAGCCAAACTTTTTTTTTTGTTTTTAATTGTTAATTAATTGAAAATAATCATTAAAAATTTTAAATAATGGATTATATGGATTCTTAAGAAAAAAAAAATTAATCAAACCGGTAATCATTTTTTAAAAAGGTGTGCTTTCTACACAGTAGCTGCAGTTATGTAATGCACTATATATCTCGAAATGTGCTATAATTTCTTAAACTCTGAGTTATGTCCGACCAAGTGATTTTTACACTCAAACGTTGCCTTAGTTGAGTTAATAAATCAAGCACGATGTGTAAGAGCGGCATTAATATTTAAACTCAGAACATTTTGACATCAAAAATCGTATGAAATGTTTTGCAGTTTAGATATGTATGTTTGTTCTAAATTTTCTTAACATCCGTTTAAAACAATTCTGCCATACAATTTTCTTCTTTTTTTTGCTGAAACTAAAATTACGCCAGAGCACGGTATGTGTTTTTATGTAGATATTAGCTGCCTGCGCTTGTGCAAGGATTCATTTCGCAACCAAATAAAAAGCAGAAATGGAAAATATTTTTGGAAAAAATATTTAACTGCGTGTAATAGATATTTAGTGATGTGCATACAAACAACCATACAAACTGTTCAATTCAACGAATAGTTGATTGAACTTGTTTTGTACTAATAAAGGTACCCATTTTCGTATTGTACACAACAACCTCTTACAATTTCACTGTATTTGAAAAAAATTGTTTTAATCAAATATTTTCCTGGCATAAAATTTATCTTAGACTCAGGCTTACAAACATACAGACAGGCAGACAAAAATTCTAAAAACATTTTATTTACTTTTGTTACTCTGACAAAGACTACGTACAGTGAATGGCTCTCAACATGGCCCAGTTGGTTCTTTTAATATATTACGAAAAGTTTTCTAGCTAAAATTCATTTGTTAATTTCATATCAGAGTGTAGAACTATCTTGAAACAGGTTTTCCAAGCTTAAGCGAAAATTCCAAAAACTCTCCTAAAGATTTCAAAAAACGTGCTGAGAATTTTCAAGGTTGAGCCAAAAATTTCAAAATTATTCCTGAGTACGCAGTTTTTTATCCCACTAAATTCTAGTCTCACAAAGTGCAAGTTTTAAGGCTCTTAGATTTATAGTTGATTTTTGGCATTTTTTTTCGACATGGCAGTTGGTCATAGCAAAAAAAATTTAATGTGGTTTCATTAAACTTGCAACACTTGAGATATTTAAAACAGCACACAGCATATGAGATGCTTGTTTTTTTTTTTTTATTAATTGTTAACAACATTAATGTTTCCCTATAAATTCCGCGTTTTCTATAAAATAGACTTTGAACAGAGTCAAACAATTCAACATAAAACTGGACCTACATACTTGCGAAACATTGAGAGTAATTTGCTTAATATTTCAACATTAGAGACAATCAAAAAATTTAACACCAAATAGGCTAGTCGAAATTTCGTAACTATCTAATTTTTGATTAACCCCTACTATCAGCTTTTACATTAGAACAACAACCGAACGGCTGTTTTTTATTCCTCATTTCGATGCTAGCTTAAATTTTTCTGCTCGCTTAAAAAATGTTTGGATTGAAAAAATTTAAGACAGCAGAAACAATTACAAGCGCTCCCAATTTTGGACGCTAACTCGCAAGCGACAATTTCACATTTAATGTTTGAAGGAAATTTCAAATTTTCAAATAGAAACTCATTTTGTTATTTTATTCATTAGTCGCTAAGTGCTTACGAATAAAAAATTGGCTGTTGTTGGATTAGTTCATGAAAAGCTTGTTTCTGAATTTCAAACAAATTTTAACTGCTAAGTAAATCTTAAAAAATATGTATGAAATCACATTTTTATTTTTTGAAACAACAGCTTTTGCGCCTAAAAACTGTCTAGAAGAAGGGGAACACACACACACACACCAACAAAAAAATCCTCAAAATGAGTGTAACACAGCTGCATGCACGTTCCATAATTTCTTCAAAAAAAATATGATTATTTTTCCAACAAAATTTCTTAATTCATTTACATAGCGCTGGCACTTCGCGCCGCTGTAGTGCAAGCGTGCAACTTGTGAATTGACGTTTTAGCGGCGGTATGAGCAAGCGAAGCAGGCTTTAGTACACTTTTTGTAAGCGTTGCACGTTTAGTGGTGTTAAAAACATTTTTTTGTACATACAAATTATTTGGTTTTAAAATGTTTGCGTTTACAATGTTGAGTGCGTGAGTACTTAGATGTAAAAAAAAAAATTTAACACGTAAAATTTCACAGCGCGTATGCGAATAAATTTTTTTTATGTCACGATTTTGCTGACGAATTTTTTTTTTGTTTCAAATTTTTTACTTATTAAATTTTTTTGTTAAAAATGTTTGCTTTTCTCTTGTTTTTTTTTTTTTAATTAATTTTGTATATATTTTTTTGTTTTTGTGTTGTATTTTTTTAATTTTCTTGTTTAGTATGTGTGCTGCACTTGTCCGGCGAATGAGTACAACAACACACGCGCGCAACCAAAATTTAATTTTTCGCCGGTGCAAGCCAAACAAACGTACGAAGGTATCTGCAAGAACTGCAGTCGCATCGCATGCAAAATCTCTGTCAGAGTCCACCAGAGTCGACGACATGGCAGTTGCGACGCGTCCATCTACACACACACACACACACATATGCAGCACAGAAAAACCCTTCAAACCAACATTTATTTCGCAGCCAAGCAGCAACCAACAAACACGCAAAACAGGCGCAAGAAGAGTCAAAAACTTGAGCCAAGTTGTGTGAGCAACGCAAATAACAGCAAATCCAGTTACTCAAAGTTAGTTCTTAGCGTGCGGCGTAGGCGGGAGAGGGGGCCATAGGCACTCATGTTGCATGTTGTATGTACAATGCAAGGCGCTCAAGCCAGCCAATTTAAAAAGTTTACTCAGCAAACTTGACAAACTTAAACTTGTTGTTTGCGTTGTCAAGTTGCAGCAACCGACTTTTACTTGCAACAAGGCTCTGAAACTCAAAACTCTTACGTATAAGTAGAAGAGCTTACAAGAGCACAAATGTACAAAGAGAACCGGTTTTGTTGTTGACATGGCTAAGAGCAACGCATGTTGCCAATTTTTCGCATTTGTGTCTCTTCGCATTTGCTAAGCACAACAGCAGCGACAGCAGCTGCAGGCAACATGCGGAGTTGCGTTGCATTGCGCTTGCAACACGTCTGCCGGCGGTTTTCCTTTGCAGTGCGGACCTTCTGCCTCAGCTTTTTATTTACTTTTTATTTTTACCTCGTTTTGTCCTAAAAGAAATGTTTCTGTGTTGGTTGTGTGCAGTTGTGTGCAGTTGTGTGGTGTTGTGAAGGTGTTGTTGTTAATGCTTGATGGCAAGTGCATTGGGTAGGTGGCAATCAGCTGCTTTTACGTTGCTACGTATTTCTGTTGTTTATGGCTCTGCAAATATCTTACAGATTTGAGTGGTTGCTTGAGGTAAATATTTAGATTTTTTTTTTAATCAAAAAATTTTTTTTTTAATTTAACGAATAAGAACTTTGCTGTTGAGTAGTTAACGTGTTAAAACCCACTAACTTCCTTCAGAATTTTTTTTAGCATAAGGAAAAGCAAAACTCAGTGAAATCTACACTAATTTTTAAAAATTTAATTTTGCATTGAAATGTATGGACTTAGCAGATTTTATTTTCAGTTAGTGTTATCGTTTCAGAACATTGTACACTTCATTTTCTTTCACCATCAAATGCAGAAATTTTCGACGATAGGCAGACTTTTTTATCAAGCAACCAATTAAATTAAGTTGCCTCTTTTTATTAAAAAAAAGGAAAATTTTTGACAAAAAAAAAATTATGAAATTTTTAAAAATATTTGAAAGAATGTTTTCATACATACACTCAAATATTAGACTTTTTATATTTTTAAAACGAAATATAATTAAGAGCCGGTTTCACGAAACAATTTAAGTGAAAAATTACTTTTCCGCTGTCAGTAAAATTCGAGTTAAAAACTAATTTTTCATTTTAATTTCTATCGTGGAACCGGCAGTAAATTAACCTTTTGTAATTTAAAAATCTCTACATATAATAAAATTGTAACAGGTCGATGTCTGTACATTGAAGATATTCAAGAAAAACTGATAGGAGAGGTCGTTATTGGACCAGCGGAACTCAAATCTACAATTTTTAGAATTTTTGTCTGTCTGTCTGTCCGTCTGTATGATTGCGCGCGTATCACGCAAAAACTACTAAATAGAATTGCATGAAACTTTTACCATTCTATCACTTAACGTCTAACTTAAAATTTAGGACAACTTTCATTTGGATATCTCATCCAGTTCCCGAGTTATTGACCAAAATGTGGTTTTTTTACCATAACGCCCGCGTCACACAAAAATGACTACATAGAAATGAATGAAACTTTCAATAATCATTTTCTAGACGTCTCTCCTAAAATTTACAATATCTTTCACCTCGATATTTTACCACGTTCCCAATTTATTGACCTAAATGTGGACACAGGGTGACTGTATGATTTGTGCTTTTAAGGCGGAACAAAGTTCGGCGGGTCAGCTAGATAAAATAAAAATGGCTTGAAAAAAAGTTTTGAAAACTTAGAAAGAAAAATGCAAAAAATAAACGAATAATTCTTAATTTTTTCTTTTACCAATTACTTAAATTTTTTATCAGCCACCCAAAAATTCAAAAAAAAATTTTTTTAATTTTTCAAAATGTTTGAGAAAACTTTTTTAAACATTTTGCGTTAAAAGATTTGGCTGTTTTATATTTTTACAACGAAGTTTTGAAAACACATTTTTGAAATTTTAGGAGAAAAAATAATTTATTAATTTTTTATATGAAAATTATTATTTTATTTATTTTTATAATTATTGATAATTAAAAATTATTTTTTTTTAACTCATTAATTTTTTATATGAAAATAATTATTTTATTTATTTTTATAATTATTGATTTTTATTTTTTAATAATTTATTTAATTATTAAAAATTTTGAATTGAATAGAAAAGGAAATTTTTTTTTTTTAGAGACAACCGCCATAGCTTTTCTTATAGTTCCATTTCGGAAGCTGCTAGACTTCACTCATCAGAGAAATTTTGGCACGCACTGCTAACCATTAAGCTAACAATACGCTGGTTTTTTTGTCCTCCAAACTCTTGATTCTATTCACTTTGCCACATATATGAACAACACCGCCATCGCTATAGGAAAATTATTAGTGGCCTTGAGCTCATTCATAGTCATTATATTTTTATAATTTTTTTTTTTAATATTTATTGTTTGTATTTCGTTGCCTTTTTTTTAGTTAAAGAAAGGTTGAAAAACAAATAGAGTCAAATTTTAAAAAAATGTATTTTAAAGATACTTTTTTTTTGAATGCGCAACTATAAATGAGCTCAAGGCCAAGAACAACAATTTTTTATATGAAAATTATTATTTTTTATTTATTTTTTTTTTTTTGTTTAATTAACGACTAAAGGTTTTATTAGAATAGAGAAGCAAAATTTAGAGACAAACGCAATGTTTTTTTTAATAGATTAATTTCGGAAGCTGATAGATTGTGACCATATTTAAATTTTGAAAAAAATTTGACCGATGTAATTAAAAATGTCTAAATCGTTCAACATTTTATATAAAAAATTTTAATTAATTAAAAAAAGGTGTGCCACAGTTATTCCATATAATTCACATTAATCAGCATTTTAGTTCTAAAATCAAATTGTTTCAAAAGGGCGTGGCACACCACACATTTTAAGTAAGAAATACAAAAATTTCAACAACCACAAGTTAACCAAACTAAAGCTATAATCAAAACTAGTAATTTATATATATGATTAGAAATTGTGCAAACATTTTTGGTGACCACTCCCACTTTTCCCTGAATGTATATTTAAAGTGCTGTTTTAATTACATATATGGTATTGGCCCCATATTTTTTAGATGTGCATTGGGTTTATTAAAAACGTTTTGTTATCGTTAGAAATCTTAAAATTTAAAAGTGTTCAATATCTGCTGTTCTTAGTTTGATTCCCGAAATGAGCTTTAATTCTATTACAAATAATTATTTTCTTATTCTTTTTTGTTTTCAAAAATGCAAAGAAATTTCGATATTAAAACTTTTTGTGTTGCAAATATTTTTATATTTACACCGCCTTTTTAAATTGAATTGTCTTTAGAAACTTAATTTTTCGCTCGTGTATGGAATAAGTCGTATTTTTAATACAAAATGAAGTTTCGTAGCATACATTTAAGAGACAAAAATTTTAAAACACACAAAACTAAAAGAACAAGGTTACTTTTAGACAACACATTGAAGTTTCAACTTTTTTTTCGCTTTCAAAATTAAAAAAGTTTTAATGCTTAATCCCCTCCTATAGTCATACAAATTATAAGAGCTTCTTAGCCCTTTTTTATTTTTTAAGAAATTTTGTATCAATATTTTCCATTTAAATTATTAGTAAAATAAGTATTCATAATCATTAAAAATGATTATTAAAAAATAAAAACAATAATAATTTTCCTAAAAATTCAAAAAGTGAAAAATTATTATTCTTCGCCTTGAGCTCGTTTCATGAATACTTGAAAATGTACAGGCCGTAAATAAACAAAAATTGCTGGTATAAAAAAGCTATTAGTAAAATATTTAAAACAGAACAAAAAATATTTTTTTTTAATAAAGTGGAAAGCTTTCTACCTTTTCTATGCTTTCTACTCAGAGAAAATTTCCCTGGAGTGTTGAGTAACGTTTTTGAAAGATACAAATTTTTTTATTTTGTAGAGTTTGTGAATTGTAATCAAAAATTGAAAACCATTTCAACTAAAAATTTCTACTTTTTGTTGATTTTGAGACGGCAAATTCGTATGCGTTTCGATGGGCTAATTAGGACGATATTGGAAAAAAAATGAGGTAGTACGTTCTTCAAACAAGTTGTGATGTAGAACGTTTTAGAAAAAAAAAAAGTTTTGAAATTTTCTGCTTAAGTTAAAAACATTTTTTATGCTTCAAAAATATAAAATAAACTTGAAAACCTTTTTTAAAATATTTTTTAAGCTATACTGTACAAAATCCTTAAAACTTAATCATTTATTAAAAAATAACAAAGAATGTTTGAAATCGCTGTAGATTACACTTGATTTTCAACATTTGAGCTGATGCTATTTTGCCCATTTTCACTACAAAGGCTTTCTTTGCTATCTGAGTTTTGATGAGAACTATTTATTATTACTTTTATTATGCTTGTCTGTTTGTATGTATGTTATTAATTTTTTAAAATGTATGTTTGTAAGCGCATCACCCATAAACTGCTGTATAGAATTGCATAAAATGTTCACTGATATCTTGTTTTATCTCAAAATTACGTTTAGTACCACTTTTAGGAAAGAAAGATGCTTTATTACCGCTGTGTACAGTGGTGGCTATAAAAGTATAATCAAAGTAGCCACGTCAAAAACTCTTAGAATGTATGCTTGAATGTTTGTACGTTATTTCTTCACCAAAGTATTGCTGGAGGTCTAACTGGAAATATAGGATACATTTCGTGGTTGCTGCTTTGAATACGGTTTTATTAGGTTGCGTAGCCAAGCCATGCTTAAGCGCGGGCAATATATAATAAGAAGCTTGATAAAAAAAAAAAACTTGCCAAAAATCAAAGAAATTTTCAAGAGTCCTGAGACTTGCACTTTACTAGAATTTAATAGGCTTGCACTAGAATTTAATAGGCTACAAAACTGCATACTAAAAAACCACTTTGAAATTCTTGCCACAAATTTGAAAATTCTTACCACGTTTTTTGAATTATCCAAGAATTTTTAGAATTTGTGTGTAAGCGTGAAAATGCTAATTCAAAATATTTCTTGCTAAGTACTAACTATATATTTCTATGAAATTAATAAACAAATTTTAGCTGAAGTAGTTTTGGTAATATATTACAAGCACCAATAGGGTCATTTTGCATTGCACTTACTGTACTTATATTTGTTTTTTTCATGCGTCCAAAAATTTTACAAGTACACTAGAAAATAACATAAAAAAACTATGCAATGTTCCAAACTTAGTTTAGTATTTTTCGGTTTTTTTGTTTAAAATTTGTATTTATAATAAAAATTATTTTTCGCACTTCAAAAAAAGATCGGTTTTTGATTTTTTTTGTAAAACTTTTTTTTTTTTTTAGATCCAGCTTACATTTTCGATACAGCACAACAACAACATCAAGCTGCTCGTACACACAAAATCCACTCACCCCGCACTGCCGCGTAGCAAAATTAAAAAAAAAAACGTTGAAGATTAACAAAAATGTACTGCCAAAAGTTCGAAATAAACAACTCAGAAATCTCAGCAGATCATCAACAATAAAACAACAAGCAATTCATACAAATTGCCAAAACCCTAAATCACTAAACTGACGAAAATTCGAAAAAATCGTAAAACTCGTAAATATCTTGAAACAGACGCGTTTATTTCGTTTGCATTTCCGCCAGCGAGAACAGCAAAATCACCGCCCGACACCGACACCAATGCGATTGCGAATGCGCCTGCAAAATTTCAAACAACGACTACGTTGTGGCTGCGAATGACTTTTGGTTGTTTGGTCGTTTATTTGTTGGCTGCATTGGCGCAAAGCCACCAACACAATTACCACCACACACCGCAGCGCACCAGCAACACCCAACAACCAGAACTAAACAGCAGCAGCAGCAGCAGCAATAGCACCAACAAAATTGGCAGCGCCTTGCATGCGCTGAGTAGAAAGTCGCCAAATAGCAAGAACACAGAAGATGAAAATGGCACAAAATAAAGAAAATTGCAAATGACGCTTTACTACGAGTGAGCGCGTCGCTATGTTACTATAACGCGTTGCTGCATAGAGAAGTTGCACCTTGCGTTGCGCACAAGTTTTCCGCTGCTACTGCTGTCAGTGCGCGTCTTACAAACAAAAACCTACAGCGATGACGTAGCGCGCGCTTTAACTCTAAACATATCGCGTTACAACTCAGCCGTGCCTACGTTGAAGATGGCGCGCTGTGGACTTGCGTTTGCTACTACGTGCAGCATTATTGTGCGCCCGCTGTTGTGGTGACCAAAACTAGAAAGCACTGCATTGAGTGATTAGCAAAGAATATGAAATAGATTGCAGTAAAGCTTTTAACGAATAGTTGTTGTTGCAGTTTAGGGACGCGCGCTACATATATAGCAATGCGATGCGCTACACTGTGGCGTCGACTGCGCCCTACCGAAATTGAGTGTGCGAGCGAGCAAGTGAGTGAGTAAATAAATGCAGGTTTACGAACGCGTGCATATGCTAAAGGCGCGCAAGCTATAGAAAACAATAGAAACATATCTTATGTATTGGTCAATACCAACACACACCCAATGTACAGTCGTTGAGGGCCAACGCGGCGCACATGTCAACAGCATATTAGTCCGTCAAATGTCCAACTTTACTCCTTCAGACAAACCTGCATCAAACCTGCTAGCTATCCATCTAACACTTATACTACAACCGAACTGCCCAACGAAGGTTTTTTTTGTGTGGATTTGTCGGCATTTGTGGTAGCAGCAGCATTTCCCAAAGCTTTTTATTGCGCGCTTTTTTACCAAGCGCACGCGAAACTAGCATTCGTTTGCCTATGAGGAGTTCGTCTGTTGCGCTGATCGGTAAGCACGCTAGCTCTACTTTTATTCTTTTCTTTTTTTTTTTTGTTCTTGCGCTTTCTCATTCACTCTTCCCCCTTTTTGCTAGTACGCACACTCACTCTTCGCCACGCACACACTCATTTCGCATGTACACTCACTCAAGGAATTACTCATTGTCACCACACACAGGACACTTTTTCTTTTAATTGGTGGATACGAGTGGCATGTGTGCGCTGCATATTTGTTATGTGGAACGCGCGCGCGCTCACTTCGTCTTATGTTAGGCGCGCAGAAAAATGAAGCAAACATTTCAACTTGAAGTTTTTCACTAGGCCAACTCGCCAAATACCACCCTCCTCACACTCAAAACATACAACCCTTAGCAAAAAAGAAAAAGTAAAACTTCGCATTATATAGTTTGGGGGATGCGCTCCTAATTGTGGTGGTAAGTTTGTTTTGTGGCTTTTGTTGGATTTGTAAATCGTAACGCAGTGCTAGACGTAATGTAGCGTTGTGTTGTTGATAAATAGTATTTTATAGTCATTTTTGTACCAACAAGTGTTGTATTATATTTTTTATTCTAGTTTTTTGTATGCTGTTGTTAATTGTTGTTGTTTTTTTTAGCCTTACAATGGCGCATTTTTGCGCCAAATGCCCATTAACGTTTTATGAAATTGTCAAACAATAAAGCGAATTGTGTGCATTTCATAGACACGATATATTAATTTAGTAGCATATTCTGTTGTTGTTGTTATTGCAAATTGCCATTTTGTTTTTAATATGGCGACACGGTAGTTAATTTTTTTTTTTGAATTTTTTTTTTGAATTTTTATTTAATGAAACGTATTTGATTTCGAAATTTTCACGAATATTTACTTAAGTTAAATCATTTTCAATAATTCAATAAATTTTTCGAGTTCTAGTCGGGTTTTTTTTTTAAATTATTTCCGATATTTTTTGTAAAATTTTAATTTTTACAATTTTATATAAATATAATTTAATATAAAAAATAATATAATAAATAGAAAAAAGTGGAAAAATTTAAAAAACCAACCCTACAGCTTTTTGAACGGTTCTATTTAGAAAGCTGCTAGACTTCACCTATCAAAGCACTTTTAGCGTCGCTTGTCAATCACTGGACCATCAGGCGGATTTGCATTTGCCTGCTAATATTTACTTTTCTATTTCTTATTTATTTTCTTTTTCCCCCAAACAAAAAGGAAAGCGCTAATCTAGTGCTTTATACATAACAATAGGTGAGGATTCCTCTACCCTTTCACGAATTTTTCCCACAGCTTTTTATACTGCGATTGGCAGAAGGAAATTCGCTGTACTCCAGGTTTTTAAACTGTTAAATTAAGATTTATGGATCTTCAAGTGACGAATCAGTCATTCAGTTTCTCGAGTTCAAGTCCAATTTTTGGTAATTTTTTTGATATACGAGTATCTTAAAATTGTTTTTATGACTATGAATGAGCTCAAGGCCAAGAACAATAATTTTTTATATGAAAATTTATAACTACGCTCCTTTTCTTATATATTTTTTAAATTTGACTAGCTCAAGACCATTGATATTATTAAATTATTATTTTTGAATTTCAATTGAAAATTTTTAAAAACAACAAAAATATGCAGGCCTCAGTTACAGAACAATTTCGAAAACACCCACGACTTCTCGTCACACCAATTCGTATAGCTTTTTGCTGTTATAAAGTTTATAGAATCTTCAAATTTTGTCAACAGATGCGAAACTCTTTAAGCAGAAGTTTCAAGTATTTCCTGTTTACACATGTCGTAATAGAATTTGACTCTCAATTGGACATAACATAGTTTGATTGTGAAAACGGAATCCATTTTGTTAAACGTTTCAATTTTGTTTTGTGATTTTTTACTTAGAGGATTAGTAATGGCTTCGAAATGTGTCAGCCTTTTTTATTCGCTGCTAGTTATAATATATATGGTCACCTAAAAAAATACCCAATTGAAAGCAACAAAACATAAACCAGTAAAAAGAATTATAACCGGGCACAATTGTGGTTGCTATCTCGCAAGTAACAGGTGCAAATTTCATTTTCCAAGGAAATTGTAAATTTCTGAAAAAAAAAATTCTAATATTATTTTATGCATAAGTCGCTAAGTGTTTACGAAAAACATCGGCTATTAATTGTGTACAATTATCAATTTCACCATTCGTTAACTGTTTTTAATATAGATTTTTTTTGAATAAGCTACATGTAATGTTATTATTAACTATTTCCTAGTTGAGCTCACATTTTGTGATATGTACTTTAATGTGACCCCTGATATTATTTAAATGTTTCTGTATAATGTGATTGTTCTACCAGAAATGGTAATGAATGATTATCTATACTTTCAATTGTTAATGGTAATTTTCCATTAAATTAAATAAATAATAACAAAAAAAATCAAGATTTTTTACAATTATTAAAAAAAATCTAAAATTATCAAAAAAAAAAAAGATGGTTTGATTACTTTATATTTTTTTTTATTATTTTTTTTTCAGTATTGTTGTTGAAGCACATAAATATACACATCAACAATACTGCAAAAAAAAAAATAATTAATAAATAATAATAAATAAACAAATAAGTATTTAAAATAGTCAAAGGTAATTAAAACAACTTTTGTGGATTATTCTTGATTTTTTCAATTTTTTTCTAATCCTAACCTTTTCTAGAAAAACAGTTGAAATAATCATTACCAATTAAAAAGACCGCCTAAATAATTGATTACTAATAACTAATCAAATTTAACAGGTCTGGTTGTAATACAGATAAGAAGAATTTTTAGCTTGCACAAAGGAAGAAAAATTTCAAAACTATCAAAAAGTATCTCATTTAAGGGAAGTGTTTTCAAGAATTTTTTTTATTAAAAAAAATCAAAAATTATCAAAAAAAAAAGATGTTTTGATTACTTTATATTATTTTTTTTTTATTATTTTTGACTTTTTTCAGTATTGTTGTTGAAGCACATAAATATACATCTCAACAATACTGAAAAAAAAATAAATAAGTAAATAATAATAAAAAAAATTTAAAAAATAAAATTTAAAATAGTCAAAAGTAATTAAAACAACTTTTTTGGATTATTCTTGATTTTTTTAATTTTTTTCTAATCCTAACCTTTTCTAGAAAAACAGTTAAAATAATCATTACCAATTAAAAATACCGCCTAAGTAATTGATTACTAATAACTAATCAAATTTAACAGGTCAGATGAGAAGAACTTGTAGCTTGCACAAACAAAGAAAAATTTCAAAACTATCAAAAATTATCTCATTTAAGGGTAGTTTCTTTAAAAATTTTTTTTTTGGTCTCGTTCTTCAGTGTTTGTCGTCTTATCCTTATTAGGTATATTAATCTTTTGTACCGTACTTCTATTTAAAAAAAAAGTGCAATAATGCAAAATAATGACTAAAACTTATGTGTTATAATTTTTTTTTTTTTTTTTTGAATTTCAGTTTTGACAGAAAATAAAATGGATTTATTTAAATTTTTTAACACTGAAAATTATACTTTTTTTTAATTTACAACTTTTTTCAAGAACTTTTAAATTGCAAATTTTGTGTTTAGAAATCATAACATTTTTACTTTTATAACGTTAAATTAACCAGCAAGTCACAATTCTATATTCAGTGTCAAATTTTGAAACATAATTTTTAATTAAATAATGTTTTGCTTTAACTTTTTGAACAGGAAACCAATTTAACTATTTCTTTATGTGTTTTTAATTTTTTATCGCTTTTGAATTTATTGATTATCATCACAGAACATTGAACAAAATAAATTTTTTTTTTTTTGGGAAAAACTTTTTTTACTTGATCAATAAAATGGTTATATATGACTTTTTACGTTAGCAGTGTTGGGAAAAAATTATGCGAATCACTAATAATTCTTTTTTTTTTTTGCTCGCGTGTTCTAAAGAATTCACGTACTTGTTCGTTTGAAGCAAAATTATACGAATTCAGCGTAAATTATTACATTTCTTTAGCTCGCAATTCGTGTTTTTAATTTGTATGAGCTTGTGAAAACCACTAAAAAAATGATATTTTCACTTTCTGTCTTAATTTTTAATTTCAGCAGAAATTTTGTGTTTTTATTAAATACGCTTTTATCGTGCGCTTGTATGTTTAGAAGTTTATACCGCGATACAATTCGCATTATAACGTAACTTTTGAAATGGCTGGGCCTCATCCTTTTTAACAAGTCTTTCCTCCTTACTTTTAGTACTCGTGAATCTAAAACCAAAAAATATATTTGTCATACTACCATCATTTTGTGCAAATTTCAAGGAGTTATAATTTTTTAGAAATTTGAAACTTCACGCTGAAACGTACTCATAGCTATTTTGAATTATTTTATTGAAAACTTGAAGCCACTTCCACGCCTCACTGTTTCTCAGTACTTGTAATATACTTAGTGTGATTTTAGTCACTATATCTCCGAAACCAATTGAGATATAAAACTTAAGCACATCTCTTATTGCAGCAATCATTAGCAGCTTTCATTTGATACCCATATTAAACTAACACATTTTGGATCACCTGGTGCACATATTGGTCGATAACTCTGAAATCCGTTGAGTAATAGAAAAAAGCGATATCTTAAACTTTAAGTAAGACGTCTAGAAATGCAGCAGTGAAAGTGGCATTCAATTTTATTTAGCTGTTTTTAAGTGATGCGCGCTTAAACATACAGACAAACATACAAAAATTCTAAAAACTGTTGCTTTTGATTCTATTGGCTCAATAATAATCGCTCCTATCAAATTTTCTTGAATAACTGCAATGTACAGACATCAATCTGTTACAATTTTATTATATGTAAAGATTGTTCATCTAGAGCGCTTATTTTTTATAAAAATGCAATTAATTAACAACAGCGTCGCATCTCCCCTCCCCCCTTTTTTATAACCTTATATAAAGAAATGAATTATACAATTCTCAAGTTTTTAATTTTTTTTTACCAAATTGACAAAAGCAACAGTTTAGTATTAAAACAAAAGCCGTTTTTTTTTTTGTAAGCACAAAGCGACTTGTAAAGAAAATAACAACATTAATTTTATTTTTCAAAATTTGGAATTTCCTTTGAAAATCAAAATAATATTTTTTGTTGCTTTTAATTCAAAAAATTTTTTAGACGCGCAATAAAAATTTTAGCTAGCATCGAAAAGAATGAAAAACGGCCAAAATTTCCTAAACGAGCTTAATGTACAATTTTGACTTATGACAAGAAACATTTTTTTTCCACGGAGCTTATGGTCACATCCTCTTTCACGCACCGTATGCGATCCTATACTTCACTTCAACTCTTAGCAGAACTATGTCAAGTTTTTAAATAGATTTTCAGTTTATGTTTCAGTTGCAATTTATATGCAATTTTAGTCTTCAAATCAGGGCTGCGCAGTCCCTATACACTTGAAGCACTTTTGTTTATGTTTTGCCCTCAAATATAGGCACAGATACAAATTTACACTTTGAATACAAAAAAAAATTTTCAAAGCACTCCCATATGCCCTCACAAATACATACAATCATATAAAAGTGCCTGAGTTTCTAATGAAAGTACAAAACAAAAACGATTTCGTATGAAGCTCAGGCACTTCCAGGTGAAGTAGAAATTTACACAAACAAATTGACAATCAAAAATTTTGAAAAGTACTCAGGCACTGAGAAAAATTTATAATCAGAATTTAATGTACACGAATTTAGTTGAACAAAAAAGTAAAACATATGGGACACAAAAAGGTTTAAATGAACATAAACTTGGTTCAAAAAGCAATTTAAATGAAGCTAAGGTTGGTTTAAAACGGTCCGAAACATAGATGATCGCAACCGTAACTTGTGCAGCTGGGTATAAAAATAGATTTTTGATCACAGAAAAGTCGAAAGACATTAGCAAGGACTATTCCTTGATATACGAAAAAAATTACAGCTCAATTCAATAGGTAGCGTTAAGATGAAGACAGAATCAAATTAGTATACTAATTTCAGTTGGCATAGGAAATTTTGTTAACGAAAATGTGTGGAATCGAGAAATAACCACGCCTAACTTTTATATGTGTGAAATATTTTATCCAAATCTCTGATAGTTCTGAATTTAACTTGCAAATGGTCCTTGTACAGCTTTAACTGAAACTTTAAGCGGTATAAATTTCTTTTGAAATTTCGTTTGTTATTGATACTATCTTCAAGAGAGTTCCTGTTGTTATAATTGTCGAAATTGTGCTGCTTGAGTTACATAGCTAAAATTAGCAGAAAGAATCTCCGTAATTAAAGAACGACTAAATTCCTAATTAGTGGAATCCATTAACTTTATGTAACCTATCAAAGCTTGGAACCGGACTTGTTATTTGAAAAAAATTGTTTTTTTTTTTTTGCGATATCTCCAAAACATTTTCGAAGTTTTTTTTTTCTTGTGCCTATTCAATTTCAAAACTAAAATCTCAGTGTAAACCTATTTTTCTACATGTATTGTGATTTTCCTTTCCATACAAAATAATTTAAGCAACACTGCTTTAAATCATTTTTTGTTAAACCGCTTATAGTTGAAAATTTTTATGAAAATATCAGTTTATATGAAAGATTCACATTTTATTTTTGGAATTTTGTTTTTAATACTTCTGCAAATATTGTTTCCTTTTGAACAAAAACAAAAACAAAAAAATGTCACTTCACTGCCACTGCATTGCCGTCGGTTAATCGGCGTACATTCATGCAAACCTACCGCACTTTCCCACAGCACTGCTTCCGCTATGCGCATAAGATTTAACCTCTTTCCGTTCACGAAATATGCGCTCACGCTTCACAGTCAACTTTGCATAATCCACTGCACTCGTTGCATTTTTCGTTTGCACAAAAGTTTTTCGTGTTTTTTATTTTTCTATTTTCTTTGTCACACACACACGTTTACAAGTTAAACTTTGTCAAACTTTTTCAAACGATATTTCCGCGCAACAAAAACAAAATAAAATAAAATTTCCGCTTTTCACATTTTAGCCGACGCTGATCTTACGCTAGTTAGCTTGATATTTGCACACGTATTGCGCTAAAATTGCGATCCGTTCTTAGCCGTTGCGTGTCTCGTTTCGTTCGTCGTTGCACAAGCGAGTAAAATATTTGCAATGATGTTGCGTTGCGTTGCCTTAGCTGCTGAGTGTGCGAATGTGTGGTGGCTGTCTATTGCTTGGCCGTGTACTCGTAGCTAACTGACGTCTGGCTGACTTTTTGCCCAGCTGTTTGGCTGGTGGGTCGTTTGGTTGCTGGGTCGTTTTGTTAGTTTGCTACGTATTTGATGTACTAACTGCACACAGCGCGTAGGTAGCGCTAGCTGCTCAACCGAGTGGCTGCTCATATTCTGGTGCTCGAGTGTTACGTCTATGTTTGTTCCTAACGCTTGCACTACCTGGCTACCGGGTTCACCATTGAACTTAATCGCGGTGTCCAACCACTGGCTGACGTACTCACTGACACGCTAACTGTTGGACCTACAATAAGCCTGCACCTACCACACATAAGCGCGCGCTACTCTCTAATAGTTTTGTCTGTTTTTGCTGCCAACGCAGCTATAGTCGTCAGAATGATGCGAAAGCGTAAATATATGTTTGTATGCGTTTTCTAGAAATTGTGTTTCTTGTGTGTGTGTGTGTGCGCCACTGCGGCCATCGTTACCGCTGCTGCTACTAATACCGTTTCTTGCAGTTACTTCTAGTCTGTAGTACTTAAAATTTTTTTTTTTTTGCTTCCGTGCTCTTGTAGTGGTGGCGATCCACAAACCTCTTCGGGAAGCCTAACGCATTAACACTCAAAGCATCAAACCAATATCCCCACAAAAAACTTAGAGCAAAGAATTAGGCAAAGTCATGAAATGCGTCGTGAAATGTTACGTCCAGTGTCAGTCAGTGTCATTGTCGTGAGAAATATAAATACTCATACACACACACACGCGCGCGTTCACCTCACCGCTGCCGTCGAGCCCTTCACTAAGTGAGCGCGCAATAATGACGCGCGCTGCAACTACCTTTACGCTCAGCATGCGTTCTTCTTTCTATCTAATTCAGAGACGCAAATACTTACACATATATATAATTCGCTTTCACGCGCTCTTTAACTCATTTTAACTTTTGCGAAAATTACTCCTGTTAGTTATACTACCAGAGCGCTCCTAAATAACGACCGCGCGCCGCTAACACCAACAACGCGATACATTCTTCTTCAACCAGCGCGCCCCTTTTGATACTCTGCTCCACCCTATACCTAGCGCGTGTTCTATTACTAACTCATGCTCACTAGAGCGCCAACGGTCTAAGATACACTTGTCATCAGTGCGCTCTGCCCAAAATGCAATATCACTCAAAGTCGCCACTCACCAACTTGCTCCACACACAACAAACCTCCTATTGGCCTATGCGAGTGTTGCGAACAGACGCGCCTCATCCCCGCCCACTTCACACACTCTGCAACAGCGCGCAACGCACAGTTCTCGTATGAAGCGCAGCGCTTCATATATCGACGGCAGCGCAGTTGAGTAAGTGTTGCAAAAGAGTTCCTGTTGACCAAAGTGTTTTCTCATAATAAGCGGCGCTTAAAAATAAAACTAAAAAACCACAAAATTTTGTTTAAACCTTTTTGTGCACGGTTGGGTGTAGAGCTAGCCTAAAAGCAGAAATATGTTGACGCAACTAAACTCTTCACTAAAGGCACGCTAACACATACACGCAAACTGAAATAACCATTAGTAATAAGCAAAACAAAAAAAATGTCAAATAGCCAATTGTTTTTGCTTAGAAACAATCACTCATACGCCCCTCCAACACCGCGCTCATATACCATACACACATAAACTCAAGCAACGCACTCCTGCTTTCAGCTCTTTTTATGAGCTGTGCTCAGCTACACTCTTTCCCTATAACAAACTACATAATTTTGCGAAACGCGTCCCTCCCAATATCAAACATTTGCAAATAAACATGCCTAAACGCTCTCAATTTAAAAATGTTGCGTGCAACATGTTGCAATATGAAATCTTAACAAATAAACCACATTTTACTCTGTGCGGGTGACAGGAGGTGTAAAAACTCTTTAACTCGATATCATTTGAAATGCTTTTTCTCAGAGATTTTGTTTATACTCACAATCAATTTGCTCACGCATTGAGTATGTGTTGCTCAGCAGCATGTTGCTAAGCAATAAATGATTGAGGTGAGGTTGAGTTGCAGTTAAGACGTTTAAATTACTTTAAAATTCATTAAAAACACATACATATATGTTGTGAATTTAGCGACGGGTGTGTTAAACCAAAATAGTTCAATGAATAGTTGAAATGAGTTTACGTAGTGATAATAAAACGACTAAAATATAGGTTAGCAAAAAGTGCTTCGAAAGAGAATTTTCCTTTTTTTATTGTATTTGATTTCTCTAGTTTTTAATGTGTATGTATGTGAGATATATTATATATATTTTTTTAGGCTCAAACCCAGAGACTTATAACGAAACCTCATGTCTGCTTCAAATTTTCTGAGTAACCTGGTAATAAATAAATAATTAAAAACGGAATGATTGTAACAGTTCCCAATGAGTAACAGAAGAGTAACGAAATTCTGTTTAACAAAACTGCCGGGACCTTAAGCAGTTACGAAACACTGTGCACGGAAACAATCCCTGTCAGCAGGTACGAAACGAACCCTGTATCACTAACTGAGTAACGAAATCGTAACGAAACGTTTCTGTACAGAAACGAAAGTAGTAAAGTTACTTTTCGTTCCAAAATGACTCGCAGAACTTAACAGAAACGAATCTCTAATCAATTTTTGTGCTTTTTCATATAAAATCAACTGCCTACGATGCTGCACTGCAAATGCTCCAGAGGCTTCGTTACAAGTTCTGTTTTTATACTCCCACTTTTCGTTACAGTTTCGTTACTGAGGTAGCGTTACTAGTTTTGTTTCGATATCGCGCTTTCGATTAGAGGTCTGTTCTTATGATCATCGTTGTGGGCAGTTTCTGTAAAGGTTTTGTTTCTGCTGTAACCGTTTCCAGGAAATTATTACTCGTACACAGTTTCGTTACCCCTTTCGTTAAAGCATACATCAACACAATTTTTTTTCGTTACTTAACTATACAACAATAACGAAACAGAAAAGCGGTGCAAGTCCCTGCTCAAAACACTCAAAAACGCCAAAGTCCCGACCCTTCTGCATGTGCCTTTTATCAATAAGTTTTTAGGAATAGTTTTTGTCCGCATCACTGTCAACAATTTTTGCAATTTTGTTGAGTATGAGCACATCGTAACCGATATACTACAAAAGCCTTATCCCATGACTGTACTCAAACTCGTGATATGTAAGTGAAGTTGCTTTTAAAGTTTTTGCTTTATTATTTTTTTATAAAGAACAGAGAGCTTGAATATCTTTCCAGTTTTGCGCTACCAACTCAGCTCACGAAATAGTGTAAGAAATTGGCAGCACAGTCTATAATATATATCCACAATGTTTGGGTTTTTTCTACAGAATCTATATACAGTTGTTCGAAGTCTTAAATATAAACAGGTCTATCAGCAATTCTGAGTGAGCTGGTGTTGCAAAAGAATGTCCCGTCTCGTAGTCTCGAAAAGCGCTACCAGCAATTACGACATATTCGTAGTTAGTGCTGCCAACATAGCAAGCTAATTTCGATCAAATACTACCTTGTCCCTGTAGAAAGTCACCTGTTGTTTGCTAACTTGGTTGATGACACTTAAAAGCAGATAGAAGAATTTGTTTCCAATTTGCCTACATTATTTTTTTTAAATAAAATTGCTTGCGGATCAGTGTAAGTGATACCAAACAAACGCAAATCGAATTATCGTGAAAATGTCGTGATCCCGAAAGAATAGCTGATAGAATTTTCCCGACTAGGCACCGGCAAGAAATCCATCAGAATCAATCATTTTCGTATTTTATTTAAATAGTCACCTGTTACTCAAAGGTAGTGCTGCCAAGTTACCAAAACTTTAATTACCGGGAGAATGTCAAGATCCTGGCGGTACAGCTGATAGAATTTTCCCGAAGGGGCACCGACAAGTGCTCCGAATTCTCCGGATTTTGAAAGATATCTTATGTTCAGTCGAACATTTTTTACAACAACAAAGAGATTTTGAAATGGAAAATATCTAATAAAAATTTTAAAACCTAACCCTTGGGACTTCCGGTGCTATATTTTAAGCTTAACCAATACTTATACAGGGTCTTTCATATTTCGAGGGAAACTAGAAAAATGGTATGCTAGTCTGTGAACTCAATTCTTCGGATTAACATATACATAAGGAAATCCCCCAAATTTTACTTCAATTGGTACAAATCCATGGTATTTAAACGCCGGTGTATTGTGTGGGATGCCGCAACTTCACTAGAACTTAGACTTTTTTCTTTATCCACAAAAAATTCGAAATTTCCAGCAAGTTCGCTAGTTTGAACGCTCTTCGAACCAAACTCATACTTTTCAAAATAATAAATAAATGAATCTGGAATATGGTGATGTCGATAACGAGGTATTACCCTTTTTTATTCGTCATTTCAATGGCAGATAGATTCGTTCACAGTTGATTTTCAAAGAAAATTTTATAATTAAAACAAAAATAATTTTATCGGTTGCAAAAGCGGCTATATATGTCTGAAAAAATGTGCAATTCGTAAACAAATAAAACATTTTAAAACAAATTTCCTCAATTATTCGCATGTTTTACAACGTTCAATGTCAAATCTAAAAAAGGCAAAGAAACCGCCGGCAATTCTAGTTTGCTAATAAAACAACTTAAACAATGAGAGATCACTAACTCAACTCTATGTGTCGTTATTTCACAAAACTGTTTTATTTTATTTTTTTTTTTCTACTTTTTTACGTTTCAAAGTAATTCATATGAAGAAATGAGTGTAAAATAACAATTTCTCGCACTTATACCCATTTGTATTTGTGTAGATGTATGTATACATTTTTATGTATTAAAAAATATATGTATGTGTAGCCATAAATAAAAGTAGAAAAAAACGCTCCGCTTGTCACTCGCCAATAATTTTCCAATCTTAAACACTCATTTCGCACTTTCGCAACATCAAAATCTGCAACATTTTTTTTTACAAAGCAACATTTTTTCTACCAAGCAACATGTTGCTACACTAGCAGCCATGTATATTTGCAAACTCACCAATACACTTACCAACACCCGCGCCAATAAATCGCACTCACTTGCTCTGTTGTGTGTTTGGTTGTACTTCATGACGTCGGCAGCGGCAGCAACTCTTTGCGATTTTGCAAATTTTTCGCAAATTCTCTTTATTTGTTCTTTATAGCTCTCTGAAAAGTTTGCAAAAATCTGCTCTTATCGTTTTGTTTGCCTAAGTGTTTGTTAACATTTATTTTATGTTTGATTGTGTGTTGCGATGGATTGCTTCTGCGAAACTTTTTGTTTAATTATTTGTTTTTTTTTTCGTTTTTAGTTTTTTTGACGAACAAGATTCGTTGGCAAACTTCGAGCTCGTCAAACATAAACAAACCACAATCTAGAAAATTAGCAAAAGAAATAATGTCCGACCGATGTAGAACTTTGGCCAACTACTCGATGAAATATATATGTAAGTATGTATATGTATATTTATTATATACACATTTGTATGTATTTATCACGATTTTATTGTATTACTTGTCTATACAAATCTATTATAATTTAAGTCGGAAGCACATCATTTTAAATGAAATATGGCAAGCTCTAGAAGAGTAATCATAAAAATGGCATAATAAAACAAGTATTTCTTGGTATGATCGATTTTGAGACTGTATGTAGTAGATACAAAATGGGCCATAATCGTAAAAAGGGTAAACGACTAACTTTTACCTACAATTGCAATTACTGTAATCGCCATTTAAATATTTTTTATTGCAATTGCTGTGACTGTCATATAAGTATCTGCATTTAGAAGTGCAGTAATCGTAACTTTAAATTTTAGAATCATATAATGGTAATAATAGTTGGAGCGATTATAATTACTATATTATTAAATTTTACAACTAAGTAATGGTAATTGGAAAACTTATGATTACTGTACCGTAATTTCTCGTCTTGTAGTCATAAGCCTTATCTTGTGTAATCGAGTTTACTTCATATGCCGATTACTATAGTCTCAAATTAAGATTTTCCAAACAACCGTAATGGTTAATTTAAGTACCTGCGTATTTAAATATATTAAAGGTAATTGTGCCTGTAATTTCAGTTACTGTTAAGGCAAAAATGTTTCGAAAGATAAAGATAATTTTAGTCGTAGTTTCAAAAATGTTAAATTACATTACGTGAAAAGTAATTTCAATATCTTTCTAAGCGATTACAATACTGTTTTCGTAATTTCTCTTGTTGTAGTTATAAGCCTTTTCTTGTATAATCGAGTTTACCTCATTTAGCGATTACTATAATCGTAACTTCAGTTTTTTTAAATTTTAGTAATGGTCAATTTAAGTACCTGCGTATTTAATTACAGTAACGATAATTTTTGTATTTAATTTAAATTACTGCTATCAAACAAATGTTTCGAAAAATAACGATTATTGTCTCGTAGTTTCAAAAATTTTAAATTACATTCCTTTAATCGTAATGTAATATTTTTTAATTTTAGAAGTACTGTAATCGTTACTGTAAATTTTAGAATTAAGTAATCGTAATTTTAGGTAGAATTACTGTACCCGTAATCGAGTTCGCATCATATAGCGCTCATAACTAAATTTTTTTTTTAATTTCGGTAATGGTTAATTTAATTGCCAGTGTATTTAATTATTTTAATTGTAATTTTGCTTCTAATTTCAATTACTGTTATATAAATAATGTTGGAAAGATAAAGATTACCGATTATTATAATCGTAACTTCAGTTGTTTAAAATTTTAGTAATGGTCAATTTAAGTACCTGCGAATTTAATTACAGTAATGGTAATTTTTGTATTTAATTTCACTTACTGCCATCGAACAAACGTTTATAAAAATAACGGCTACTGTCGCCGTAGCTTAAAACATTTAAAATAACATTACCTTATTTGTAATGTAATATTTTTTGCTTTTAGGAATGCTGTTATCGTTAATATAAATTTTAGAAGTAAGTAATCGTAATTGTAGTTAAAAAGATTAGAATTACTGTAATCGTAACTTCTCATCTTGTGCACGTAAGCCTAATCTTATGTAATCGAGTTCGCACAATAACTTAACTTCATTTTTTCAATTTCAGTAATGATTAATTTAAGTACCTGCGTATTTAATTACAGTAATCGTAATTTTCTTCTTTTCTTTTTATTACTGTTACCATAAATTTAAAATTATGTTAGGGGATATATTATTTTTCTTCTAGGCATTGCTATCTTGAGCAGACTAGTTAAATTTGATTAGTAATTAGTAATCAATTGATTAGGCGGCATTTTTAAATGATAATGATTACTTTATTTCAAGAAAAGGCAATTATTAATTGATTGTGATTCAAAAAATCAAAAGTAATCTAGAAAACTTTTTTTATTACTATTTGTTTTTCTTTTAAGAACTGAAAAAAACTATGATTTATTTGATTATTTTTAATTAATTGGAAAATAATCATTAAAAATTTAAAACAATGGGTAATCAATCACTGTCAGCATTTCTAAAAAAAAAATAATCAATCAAACCGGTAATCATTACCTAAGAGGTCTGATATGTAGATACGGGCACCCTGCCAGTGGATACAAATCGTTTACGATCTACGTGATCAAAATATTGCAGGACTCTCACTTTCCAAAAACTTCGAGGAGTCTTTTGGTGGCTATCACAACAGCCATTGAAAGATAGCTGTTTGGTAAAGGATAATTGACTGTCCCCTAGGTGTAAGATATCCACTATTCTTATTGTTTACTCAGAGTCCGACTCAGAACCAGACCGAATTACCGTTAAAAGATTAGATTCTACTGAGCAGTTGAGGATATGTTTGGTATTATGAGAAGACATACCAACTTGAAGGCATGTATTTGGTATGGTGGGGTATGAGTATGGATATGGAAGAGTTTAACCTTTTACAATATCCAAATCGAA
This sequence comes from Merzomyia westermanni, assembly GCA_949987695.1. NCBI lineage: Eukaryota > Metazoa > Arthropoda > Insecta > Diptera > Tephritidae > Merzomyia > Merzomyia westermanni. The sequence continues at coordinate 24,266,159 of OX465290.1, read as the reverse complement.
GTTTAGCCAGAGTGACTCTTGTCTCCAAAAGATCAGCCAGCAACGTTTCTTTATTTTTACCACAAGTGCTGCCGGCGAGTGGCTTAAGGATATTTTTGCTACCTTTTGTACCTTTGGGGCTATTGCGGTGGCAAGATAAGCAAGTGTGGGACTAACGTCACACCCGAGATTTGCTGTTTGACAGTTGACGGTAATTCCTGTCTAATCTGCGCATTCCATGTTGTAAAGCGAGTCGAAGTCGATTTAGTCGGAGATAAAATCAGATTTTGCTCATGTTTGCAGACACTGAAGTTTTTCCATCTGTCACTTACATGTTTCAGGAAGATTTTCCTCATTAAGAGCTTGCTAGCCGCGAACGACATTCCTAAACCCTTTCGGGACTGTGAAAGAGGAGCGGATGTGCCCCTCTATCTCATTTCCTGATTTACCACAGTGCCGAAGCACCCATAGCAGGTGAATCGGGCACTATTCAGCCATCTCATTGAGATACCTGTCTTCCGTTGGAAAGTTGGGGGTTTCCTTGGGCCGCCCTCACCTGTTTCGACTTTCTACCCAGTAGCGAGCCACTTACCGAGTGCGTCTCCACCGGTAGACACAAATCCCATAGTTGTCCCTCCCTCGCTTCCTTCATGGCTCTGAAACCAACCTCTTCTGTCCATAGCAGCTGCTGCACGACTTTAAGAGATGTCCCGCATTTGGGGAGAGCCCTTCTGATTTTTTATGAGTGTTGCGTCTTTTACATATTTTTTACAATACACGAAGTGCAGAGAAAGTCTCAGTCCACTCCGAGCAGAAATCCGCTGTACCCGTGGGTGTGGCCTGGTTTCCAGAGCGTACTTTTCTAGACCCAACTATTTGAACTGGCCCATCACCTCGCGAACATAATCAAAAACCATTTCCACACACGAGAGCTATTAAGAGAGCTGGATACCTTTCGAACTGAATTACTGGAGTACTAACCTGACCGGAACTTCTGTAGTATCCTTTCCCAGTTGGCACCTTTTCGGAGAGTTCAGCCTGAGGATTTCCGCTAACCAGCGGATAGGGTAGTACCCTTCACATTTTGTCCTGCGATATTTGCCATCAGCCTACTTAAATGATACCAGCGCCAACCATATCTCGGATTTTTTCTAAACTCAAACATAATACATAATGCACATAAGCAAGTCTAAAACCTAAATTTTCAATATGTTCAATTTCACGAAAGAAAAACTCCCAAATTTCACCAAAACAATAAACAAAAAATCAATTGAAGTCGATGGCTTGTAAGCGTCGGATGGATATATAACATGGACGACTGCATTGCCACAACCACCCACACACACACACATAACACTGTATTATAAATAACGGTACATATGTATATAAAATAAACAACACACACAACCAATAAAAGCAATCGCACATGCACGAACTGAGTTGGCCCACAAGCGCACGCACACTACATTCAGCTGCCCACACCCCCCATCGAAGCTGAATACTGAAATTCTATATTCACTATATTCGTTAGTTCAAAATTTATTTTTGTTTTTATTTGATTATCTTTCGTACATTTATCGGCGCTTTTTGTTTTCATTTGAATTTTCGTTGTTTGCTCAATAAAATCGAAATGTGCCGCCTGTCTGCCTACCCTTAACCAAACCTTCGTCACTTATCCTCCCTCCAAGCTTTGAGTCCATGTGTTTTTCTCGTTAACGCAGTCGGCCGAAAAATGACCTCTCACCCATGTGCGCATACGGAAAGAGTTTTGGGGGTCAGAATAGGACGCTCTCTGCGTTGGCTGTGTCCTCAAAATGTTGCGCTGCACCTGCCGTACTACAACAACAGCTGCGAATATGATATCGGCAAATGTCCAAAATCAGTTTTATATTTGTGTGATGTCGAGTCGTTTTCATACATACATACATGCAAACATATATCTTTACCCCAGTTGCGCTCCTCGTCGTCTTCATGTATAGCGTCCGTATTTTGAATTGCGTACGTTTTGTTGGCGTTGCCAATGGTTTCCTTTGTTGTGCCGCATATGACGACGGCGACGGCCACCCAACTTCACGCAACCTACTTGCGCGCCCTTCTTACAAAACCAACAAAAACGTTACAACCAAAATGGGAAAATAGAAAGTGGAAAGGACGATTTGTTAGACCCGTGTTGAGCTTATGTGTTTTGCTTGGTTGTTTCTTTTTTGTTTTGATTATTTTGTTCGTTGCATTCTTGTTTGGTTTTGTAAACGGATATAAAAGAGAGAGAGAGAGAGAGTGAGCCAAATAACGGAGAGAAAGAGCTTGAAAGCGTACAGCATTGAGCTTAAAAGTCTTGAAATTGAAGGAATGGGGCTGAGAGTATGACTAAACCGAGAAATAGTGGAGTAACAACTATTTTTTTACACTGACATCTCTTCCTCCATCATTCGCTCTCTCTCTCTTTATACCGTTAACAGTGTCTCTCTAAACTTGTTTACTCTCTTCGCAGTATGGAAACTCTTGAGCCTTGCTTTTCAGTCTGCATCCTTTTACAGCATGTTTGCTTTGTTGACACAACTTGTTGTTTGTCAGCCACATGCAACATGTTGCATGACACACACTTCAATCGCCTACAGATGCGTCGCTGTTGGATGCGGTTGCAAGCGTCACTGCAGTGGCAAAGGACCTTTGGCTCCAAATTTCACCCACACACATACAGTTGCACTTAGCACTTAGGAATGCAAGCAGAAAGAGAAAACGATAGAGCGTGAGGAAGAGGGGAAGAGAGAGCTAAAGGCAGAGAGTCAAGTATGCGTTGTTGACATTAACTTTTTCAGCTTTTTGTAATTTTTTCTTCACGCTTAATACAATTTCTATTGCACTTTTTGTGGGACTAAAGGCATGCGCACACATACAAACACACATACATGCATACATAATCTAACAGTACTTTTATAAGCCGCTTTCTTTACCCATGGGCGAATGTTGAATTTTGATATTTGACAGTGCCCGTTTATTTATCATAATCCTCGGCGTTCTCCTATGGCAGTGCGTACACACAAACACACCTACACACACGCACATACATATGCATGCATATAAATTTCACTTTGCACTCCTTTCGCAACACATTTTGGGGTTTCGAGCGCATTTGGCGTCATTTTTGTCGTTGAATTCGTGTGGCTTCTTCGTTTTCATTTTCGTTTTTATTTTAACGTCTTTTTTTCACCTTTCCCTTTTCTTTTCATACATTTTTCCTTTACGTGTTGCCTTTATTTTTTATGTACTAGAGTCTTTACTTATGTTTGATATTTTTCATGGTTTTGTAGAAATAGCGAAAATTAAGCTAAGTGTCCTTACGAAAATGTTAATGAACTCATTTCGTTTGCGAGTCGCAATTTCGTGTCTTTGCCTGTTTGTTCCCTTTTGGGGTTTGCCCTTTTTTTTTATGCTGCGTTGTTTTGATGTTTACCTTGCGTGAAGTATTACAAGAACTTCAATGAGCCACTCATGCCAAAGTTTAATTGCACGAGAAAAAGGGCAGTCGGTTCCCTTCTATTTTTACGGTGCATTCGCTTGAATTTCTTTGAAAGCGCTGAAGTAAATACTTTAAGAAAGTTTGTAGCGCTTGAAGTAGTTGAGTTGTAGATTTTCAGTGGAAAATTACCTTTTTATTTTAAGCTAAAAATTAAATCAAAACCGTGGTCGTAACTATTTAAAACCGCTTCATGCAACCAGGATTGCGTGATTTTGAGTTAGTGAAATCAGGAATATAAAAATAAAATGTTTTTTTTTGGGGGAAATGATACTTGTCTATTTTTGACTTGCTTCGATTCAATATCAAAATTAATGCAGGACAAGGCGAATTTATACCAGGTGATATCGCGGCGAATTCATTGCTGTATACACACACCTACTTCATGTGTTGTGTGTTTGCTTTCGCGGCTTCTCCTGTCACATTGCGTAGAATTTTTTTATATTGACACTAGACGCCGCTGCTCATATGTTCTTATGATATCACCTGTAAGTGAATTCGCCTTGAACTTGAAATATTTAAATTTTGACAGAGCAAATAAAAACTCTGATATTTGTTGTGGAGAACATGAACGTCATAATTTTCCATAGCTCATGGGGCATGTAATATTGACAACCATATTATTTCAAATGAATTTATATGCCAATGTGTTATTAAACACTAAAATATTATTTAAAGCAACATCTACGAAATATAAAGACAGAAAAAATTCGCAAATTTTAAATTTATTTACAAAATATTTGCAATTGTCAAAATTTTCCATTTCATTTGGCACAGCGAAATGGAAAATATTTTTATACCATAGACAATTTTTTAACCTCATTTCTACTCTGAGTAAAATGAAAATTGTGATATTTTTTGTGGTGAATATACACGTCAGAATGTTACCATGCTCATGGGCCTAGGAAAAATTGTGACAACTAAAAATTGTTACACATACACACTTCTGATATCGATAATTATATAGGGTGTTTTTTTTACAGTCAAATCTGGCAACTCTAATGTCATTTATGTTCAGTTTGGTTTGCCATTTCATCATGAATAGGTTGACAAAAGAACAACGCTTGCAAATCGTGCAAATTTATTTCGAAAATAATGGTTCAGTTCGCGAAGTTTACCGTGAGCTCCGTCCATTTTATGGTCGACATAATCGTCCATCAGAGCAATTAATTCGGTTAACCATGGATCGTTTTCGCACTACGTTTACTCTATGTGATAATACGCATCCGCAGAGACGTCGAACAGTGCGCACCGAAGAAACAATTGCCGCTGTAGAGCAAAGTGTTGAAGAGGACCCGAATGAATCGATTCGCCACCGTGCACAGCAATTGGAGCTTTGTCCATCAACTTTATAGAAGATTTTGCGCAAAGATCTTGGCTTGCGACCTTACAAGATCCAGCTTGTGCAAGAATTAAAGCCGCGAGACCATGCAATGCGTCGTGATTTTGGTGTATGGGCCGAAAATGAGATTGATTTCGATGCTGATTTTCATCGCAAAATTTTGTTCAGTGATGAGGCTCATTTTTGGTTGAATGGCTACGTCAACAAGCAAAATTGCCGCATTTGGAGTGAAGAGAATCCACATGAGACCCTTGAAACGCCATTACATCCACAAAAACTGACTGTTTGGTGTGCTCTATGGGCTGGTGGAGTCATTGGGCCATACTTCTTCCGCAATAATGCTGGAGAGGCAGCTACCGTTAATGGAGACCGGTATAGAGCCATGATAACCGACTATTTTGTTCCCGAATTGGATGGCATGAATGTGGATGAGTTGTGGTTCCAACAAGACGGCGCTACATGCCACACAGCGCACGTCACAATCGATTTATTGAAGGAAACATTCGATGAGCGCATAATTTCGCGGAATGGACCTGTCAATTGGCCACCAAGGTCGTGTGATTTGACACCATTGGATTATTTTCTTTGGGGATATGTGAAGTCGCTCGTCTACACCAACAAACCAGAAACGTTAGGGGAATTGGAAGCCAACATTCGTGGCGTTATTGCCGATATACGGCCCCATATGCTCGAAAAAGTGGTTGAAAATTGGACCTGTAGAATTGGCTTTATTCGAGCCAGCCACGGCGGCCGCATGCCCGAAATCATATTTAAGCATTAATGGCATAAAATTATCCTTCCAATAAAGCCAAATTGATGGACCTTAAAACGATTTTCTTGTGTTTTATTTCAATTTGAAGTTCTATACCCCTAAAACGAACACCCTTTATTATATGTCAAATTTTCAACTGTCAAAACTTTCCATTGCATTTGTCACAGCAAAATCGGAAAATATTTTTACACCATAGAAACTTTGTTCACCTCATTTTTGAGCTCGTTAAACTTACAAAAAAATTTTAAATTGGTTTTAGCCCAGCAAACCATAGGTTATGACTCCACCTTCTGACAGAATGAAGTCCTAAATTGAACACTCTTTATGATATCATTTACAAGTCCGAAATGTGTTTATTTTCCTTCTTGCAATGTCCGTTCTATATGAGCCTACTTTCATATATCATATGAGATTGAATAGGAGTTATGACACATTTTTATCTCATAATCGAAACTTATTGTACTTCAAAAGTACTCCTATACAGAGCTGTTGCGAATGATTTATTTCCCTAACAATCTTGTTGAGCCATTAAAAGAAACTTTTTGAGCCTAAAATTGAGGAATGTGGATTGGCTATATTTACCAAATTTTGTTAATATGGCTCATAATTTTCATCACATCTGATTCGTAAAGATTACTATAAGATCATATTTCACGTATTTAGAAATCATATCGGACTCCAAAATTATGATATTGTTTGTGGGGAAATAACACTTTTTACAAATTATACAAGTAAAGTAAATTTAAGTGTTTGTGAATATGGGGGTAAGCTTACAAAACACTTATTTTTCGTTTACAAAACGTTGATATCACCAAACCGTTTGAGATAGTGGATCACCAAATCTTACTGGACAAACTGCACCATGCCGTTTTTCGTAGGTTTATACACAATTGGTTTAGTTCTTATTTAACCGGAAGAGTACAGAGGGTAAAAGTATGTGGGAGTATAAGTGATTATGCTTCGATCAGCTTAGTACTACCACATGGATCTGTTCTAGGTCGAATATTGTTTTTAATTTACCTGTAGCGGTAATTAGGTGTTATTAATTATTTTCTTGAAAATTCATTTAATGATTGATTACCATTACTTTCAATTATTAATGATTATTTTTCGATTAATTAAATAAATAATCCAAAACAAAATCATGATTCTTTACGCTTTTAAAAAAACATCAAAAATAATAAAAAAAAAATTGGTTGATTACTTTTAGTTTTAATTTTTTTCAGTATTGTTGTAGAAGCACATCAATATACACATCTAAAATACTGAAAAAAATCAAAAATAATTTTTTGTATATTTTGTATAAATTTTTTTTTATTATTTTTTATTTTTTCCTAATCGTAATCAATTAATAATTGCCTTTTTTTAAAAAACAATTAAAATAATCATTAACAATTAAAAAATTCGTCCAACTAAAAAAATTCGCCTTTTTTTACTAATTTCAAAAAAATCTCCTTACTTTTTTTAGCTAATAGTAAAAATCTTTTCTTAAACTAAGTATATTAGAAAATATTTACTTTTTTATTGAAGCTTTTTTGACATTTTTGTTTCTTAGTTTTGGTTTTTGTCATTTAACAAGAAAACAAGTTTCTTATTTCAAGCAAGCTCGTTTCATCAATTATGTACAGTGAAAATCCAATCAATTGTGATTATTTCTCCAATTATGTATTCACTAAGTTGAAAATCCTATTCTTTATCTTTATTATATAATTTGTTTCAGAATCTAAAAAAATATATTTTCTCCGTGCATGCTATACCTTTCGTCAAAACCCATGCTAAAATATCTCAGTTAATTTAAAAAAAAAATTGCATATATATATGTAGGTGGCAACTGTGTAAAAACATACCCTAAGCAGAAAGCATTAGGCCCCTCTTATGAGATGCATTCGATTTTGGAAAACTCGATTTTTCGACCAAAACAAGTCCCAAAACCCGAAAATAAATTTTTTTTCAAAAAACCGTTATCGCCAAAGTTTTTAGCGCATAATTTTAAGTGGGACAGGAAATATGAGACAAATTCGTTACATCGAAAACATTTTTGCATGTATGCTGAAAAAACCTTAAAAAAAATGGCGAAAGGGTCAATTTTTTGACCAAAACACTCCCCAAAACTCAAAAAATATTTTTTTTTTTTCAAAAAACTGTTATCGCCAACGTTTTTAGCGGACAATTTTGGGTCGGACAGGGTATACATGAAAATTTTAAAATCAAATGAAAATTTTTTTTGGAGGTCATGAAAAAAACCTTAAAAATCAAAGTCGAAAAAAGTCAAAAAAATTCAATTTCGCAGGCTCGAAAATTATTTTTTTGGGTATGCGTGGTGGAACTTTTTTTTCCTGAGCCCAAAACCTATCGAAAAATCGATGGCGCGATATCGGTTAATAAATCGAGCCAGTCTAAAACGCATACAACAAAACATAGAAAATACACTCAACTACAGGGTGGCTAATGAAAGCCGCTACCAAAAAAAAATTTAATTACTTTTTTTCTATTTAATGAATCTGGTTTATTTTTTATTTATTTTGCAGATTGACTTTTACGTTTAACAAAAATGGATAACTGGGACACTGAAACAAGAATTTGGATTGTCCGCCGCTATCACGCACTGGAGTCCATAGTTTCGGTTGAAAGAGAGTATAGGCGCACGTTTGGCGGCAATCCTCCGAGCAGATGGACCATAATAAGACTTGTAAACAATTTTGCCGAGCATGGGACAGTCAACAGAAGACCTTACCATCGAAACCCTTCAGTTCGAACGGAGGAAACAATCGCTGCTGTAGCTGCTGCCATACAAAACAATCCACGTGTTTCGACAAGAAGCTTATCTGCTCAAATGGGTGTAAGCAGACAGTCATTACAGTCAATTATGCACAAAGATTTGGACTTATTCCCATATAAAATTCAAATGGCCAACAAACTGAACGCTGCAGACTTGCCGATTCGCCTGGAATTTTGCCAGAAGATGCTTCAAATGGTGGAAGAGGATGGAAACATGTTGAACTGTCTTTTCATGTCTGACGAGGCCCATTTCGATTTAAACGGCAACATAAACAAACAAAATTGTCGAATATGGAGTGCTTCCAACCCACAGATACTCCATGAGACGGAATTGCATCCACTTCGTGTCACAGTGTGGTGTGCAGTTTCATCACGCTGCATTGTCGGGCCCTACTTCTTCGAAGAAAACGGTCACACCGTTACGGTTACTGGAGACCGTTACTTGAGCATGTTGAGAGAGTTTTTCTATCCAGAATTACGCCGAATGAGAATTTCTTTCAACTCTGTGTGGTTTCAGCAAGATGGTGCAGCTCCTCATATAGCCCAACCTGTTATGACAGAATTGCGACGAAAATTTCCCAATAAGCTGATATCCAGAAACTCCACATTCCGTTGGCCACCCAGGTCGCCTGACCTTACTGCACCTGACTTTTTCTTGTGGGGTTATTGCAAACAGGAAGTCTTCAAAGCAAAACCAACAAATTTGAATGAACTAAGGCAATCCATTCGAGAAACAATTGCGGCTATTCCTGTCTCAACTCTCCAAGCAGTAATGAACAACTTTTTGGTAAGATGCCGCACATGCATCGACGAGCAGGGGGGGCATTTAAATTCCATTATTTTTAAAACTAATTAAGCTATATTTAATAAAATTTAATGAGCTTTAACATGAATAAAAGAAAAATGAATTCCATACACTGAAAAAAAAATTATTTGAGTTTCTTAATGTAGCAAAATTCATCAGCCACCCTGTATAAAGATGACATAACGGTCTGAGCAGCGTCTACTCAGCTGTAATAAGAAGAAATCAAAAGCAACTAGGCAAACGTCACTGCTAGGTGACAATAAGTGATTATTTTAAAATTTTGATATTCTAAATATAGTAAAATTAATTAATTACCTGAATGTAGGTACAATTTGTTAAAGTTTTTTCATGTTTATTGTGAAGTATAAGTGATAAATGTATTAACATATGTATTTATACAATTTTACATATCTTATATATAAATAGACAAGATGAATGCAATGTAGAACCGTTTCCTTCTAAACTATAATTCTAAGGTATACAAATTATATATGTATAGATAGGAAATTTTGAGGTGTACTTTTATCCGTAAATAAAAAAAATTTAAAAAATCATTTTAATATAAAAAATTTTACATAAAAGTCACACCACTACACATTTACTTATTCACACTATAGACACGCTGTGTGTGTGTGTACTTGCTTTTTGTGTACTATGCTGAATCGAGAGCATGGCCGAAGAGTTGCTTTGTAGGAAAAAATTAAGAGCCGTAGTAGTGTGAGTAGACTTGCCATGCATGCTTTTGTGTTATTCGTGTGGTCGGCTCTCACTGTGAGTGCGAAGAGTTGGTAGTGGACCAATGAAAAATAAGTATTCGCACTATAGATACTCTGTTGTGTCATGCATTTTTGCTTTATTTGTTGTTATTGTATTGATTACTGGCTACGATGCCCAATGTCAGCTGCTCTCCTGAGAGCACGAAAAGTTGCTTTGTTGGATACATTAAACAAGCAATGTAAAATATGAGCAAATATGTAAAATTCATTGCTGATACCTACAAACAGGGTTTACAAAAATAAAATAAATGATTACTCATAAAGAGTATTAAACGCCGAAGAAAATTAAAGGAAAATAGAGGAAAGGAAAAGAATTGAAAGGAAGGAAATTTAAAGGAAAGAAAAGGAAAAGGAAAGGAAGGGAAGGGAAAGGGAATTAAAGGAAGGTAAGAAAACGAAGGGGAAAGAAAGAAAATAAAAGGAAGGGAAGGGAAAGGAAAAGAAGTTTGAGGAAAGTAAAAAATAAAATAAGAGAGTAAAAAAAGAAATCAAGGAAAATATGTTAGAGGAAAGGAACGACATAAAAAAGGAAGAAAAAAAGGCGGATCAAACATACCTACAGCAAAAAAATTAAATAAAATAAAGTTTATTGGTTGAATTTCAACCACTGGGCGAACTCTAGTTCTAATTAATACAGATCCCCCGATGAAGACGCGGAGAGCGTTGAAACGCGTAGTGAAAAAATAAAAACAACAACGTTGTTTTGTTTGGATGGCCGTAAATGCTCTACCCAGCAAACATAAATATAAAAATGGCCCATTAAAAACTTAATAAAAGTTAATAATATTTGTTTAAAATATGAAAAACTTTCATTTTATAAATAAAAACTAAATTTACTTTAATTCTTGTCCTAAATTATTACTCTTCGGATACCAGAACCAAAATTTGGCATGATTTTCAATATCCGGATAGGCCGTCCGGATGCTGAAAAGGAGGCGAAAATTACGAATTACCCTTTGAATGCTACTAAATGATATTTTATTATATTATATATGCAATACAAAAAGAAACACATAGATTTCTCCTGTGTTTTCAGTCTTCGGACACGTTTTTTCAAATACAAATATTGCTGTCCGGATAATGAGAAAGTAAGTTCCAATGTCCCGACAGTTAGCATTTTGTACAAACTTTGTTGTTTTTATCGATATTATCATTTAAAGAATGAATGCAGACTTTTGCCTCAGCTCTTCGAGGTTATAAGGTCAAACCAAACAAGCATCAGACAAGCGGCAGCTTAGGATAGCTGTGGAAGTCCTAATAGTCCGAGCCTTAATCTGGCGAGCGACAGGATCACAAAATATGTTCAAGCATTACTTGTACAAGCTATATAAACATAATATTGCAGTCTTGCCATTTTGCGGACAAGAGCTAGATTGTTAACGACTTGCACACGGCCTCGGAGACTTTGCCATCCCATGTTACTTCTAAGCCGTTTTTGCTTGGTAGATCGTTTACAGCTCTTGACTGCTTTTCAATAATCTCAATCTGATGGGAAGTTCTATGGTATACTTTTCGAGAGACTTCCCCTTCTAGGTGAAGATATCATCCCTTTCGCTTCCATCTATTCCCATATGACCCATGACCAAGTATAGATGTACGTTCCCTCCTTGTAAATTTTTCCTAGCGCCTGTTGCACTGAAAGACACTTTTAGTTGTTGTAATTTACCTCCTTGCAGGATTTGCTTAACTTCGGATAAGCACAGTATAAAGCAGATTTGGAGCAATCGGTGTAAATGTGTATGGTATCAACCGAACATTATGCCAACCCTTCACATCTATCACATCTATTGTAGCTTCAACACCCATTTCGAAGTGCGGGCGGGACCATACAGTCAGTCTGCCCCGTTTTTGATGGCGCTGGTACAGGTTACTGCCATGAGGCACTGGGCCTAGTTTCAGTTGTCAACAATATGCTTTTGCCCACTTAGTCTAGGGGTGCGATATACAGAATGGCATTATTATGGAGTCCTCGTTTGGTTACCAGCCACACAAAAAAAGAACTTTTGTTAACAAACTGGAGAGAATATGCACATAATCAATATTTAGTATAATGGGAAGCTTGAATGCCACCCCGAAATTATTAGACTATTAGCTCCACAATCGGCGTGAATACCCAACTAGAAAGAGGGTGAGAAGACTCACGTGCACTCCGCCATGACTATGTAAACCCGCATTTTGCGATTAACTCAACGTTGGATGCCCAGACAAGGACCTCCTGAAGTTCCTGGACCTTCATATAGCTAATTGTTGGAAAAACTCTACCAATTATGACAAATAAAACATAAACTGCGTACGCCGTAAGTTTGGCTGATCCCTCGAGCCACCGATCGTGCAGTTGGTTTTAGACCAGTATCTATATCAGGGAAAGGGCCATGCAGAGAGATGTGAATATGATTAAAAATGTATTTATTGTATTCAAAGTCCTTCTTTATGTTTCAAAAATACTTTACAAAAATATAGTGTATATACAAATTTCATACAATTTCGAGTGTACTAGAGCAAATCGAACTTTTTTGAGTTTTTAATTTAATAATATTAACAACATTATATTTTTAAATTATACAGACGTCATATTAGTGAGCAATATTTATGCTATTATAAACATTGTATCTTTTCGCGTTAGCGTTTATTGTGAGAAAATGAGTCGAAGTCAAAGTTGAGGAAAACGTTAAGTGTCCGGAAACTGGTGTGCTTACCCTAGCACGTTTTTATTTGTAAGACACCTAGTTTGTATCAGATATGCTGTACTTAAGTATTACAAACCAATCGAAACGGTTACTAGCAACATGTTCCTGCAACACAAAATCATACATAATCGTATACATGCATACTTATGTATGTTGTATATAAAACCACCCCACACATTACATGACGCACCAACAAAACAACGAAGTCAAACACAAGCACGAACGGCTGTTTGGCTAGTTGGCTTAATTCAAACACCACCCCGCTAGCTTGCGTTTTTGTCCAAAAAGCTTATTGACTGCCGTATGTACGTACATATGTGTATGTTTGCCTATGGCGGCCTATTGCTCACAACGCGTACATTATTACAGCAACAACAATGTAGACTGTGCACATAATAAAAGTAGGCTGGGTTTATGGTGCCCCGGCCTAAAGCTATTGCATGCAAACACACGTTCACACACGTCCACACACACTTAAGTTCTATTGCAATGCCTATACCTACGCACACTTTCATAAGTGAATTTTTGTTTTTGTTATTGCGTTGCTATACCGCGCTAGTATTGGTGTGTTTATGACCAAGAAACAAGAGAATGCATTTTATTTTTATTTTTTATTGCCGTTTCTGCGTTTTGGAGCTTACTATGCTTCCTTCACTCTTTACTCTGCTTTAGCTTGCATTCATGTTAACTACACACGTCCATACTTATGAAACATATGCGGACATGCTAGCTTGATACCCAACAAAAAATTGCATAAGCAAATCATATGAAATGAAGCAAACGATTGAAAGAGATTTTGTTCAATAACGGCTTACGAAAGAATTGCGTTTGCATGAACTGCATTATCGACGTATACGATTTTCAGGTTACTCTCAGAATCGACCGGTAAGTGAAAAGTGGTCAGTGCCACACCCATTCTCAAAAACCGATTGTTGCCTTAACTTTATTTTTGTATTTTTCAAAATATTTGATGTATAAAAAGCGGGCGCACCATTTGAAATAGCTACGCCAGATAAGTGCCAACCACCTACATATCAAATTTTAATAAGATATCTCAAAATTTTTCTAAGGACTTTCATATACACACCTGCCCAAAATAATAGCTACACAGAAGTTCTTCAAATTCAAATTAACAAAAATCCATTTTATTAGTTATTTTAAGGAAAAGTCAAATCCCCTTTTAAATAATAAAATAAATATTACTTACTTTTAATTAAGGCAAAATATACAAATTAAGATTTAAAAGCATTTATCGTCCGAAATCAGTGTGTTCATAAAAACAGACTCATATCTGAAATGACAGTGAGTATAAAAAAAAACTATCTGACAAAACTGTTTTTTTTATACAATTTACGTTTTTTGGTTAATAACCAGCATATACACAATTATTTTAAGTTATTTCAGGCATACTGTTGATTGAAGTCCGGCATGTTTCTTGAGTATATCGCATGAGATTTTTTAATAATAAAAATAATAATTCCCAAACGGATTACCCACCATATCCCGCCCGACCGGCGCGGATTATTCGTTCGTGCCGAGTCGTTGAAAGGCTTTGGTTTGTTAATCGTCGATATCTAAAACTGCTCAGCTACAGAGAAAACCTCATCAGCTAAGTAAAGTAGATATAAGATAGATTATACATTAAGAAATAACTAGTTAACAGAATAAAATTATTGTTAGAAGTTAATATAAAAGTCAAATAATAAGAAACAATTAGTAGCTATGAATTTAGGATAGAAAGAATTGATTTTTTTATGCTGAAAACCGAGTCTGAAATATCAAATCTACCAGAAAGAGAATTATAGTCTTGACACAAGCAGCGAAAAGGCTCATTTAACAGAAAATTGGTTCGGCACTGTTTTAAGACTAGAGGTTTAAAATGCCTTGAAGGACGAGACGGTACATTGAAATTCACTTCACTTAGAAGAAATGGGCTAGATAGCGAACCATTTAGCAATTTAATCATTTTTGAATACACTTCCATAATTACTATTTGTTGGGGAAAGTTTGACCTGCCAATTTATTTTGTAAGTCTGCACACAGATTTTCTATTGGATTTAAATCTAGGGGTTGACTTGGCCACTTCAGGACTTGGTAAAAGTCCAAACGTTTGAATGGAAATTTTAATCACCAACCAAAACTAATAGTCATTCATATAAAAAATGTGAGCCAAATTACATTGCATTGTCCTAAGGCGGGATGACCTACTTGCTATATTTCTGGAAGAGTACTTTCTAAAATACTCTCAGCTAATTACGAAATAGAGTACTCATAAAAAAGCGAGAGCTGGAGTAGCAGACTTATGAAAGTACTCCAATATGGCAAAAATGGAACACAAGATCCATCAATTTATGCATTTTGTAATTTTTTTCAATTGGAGCTTAATATATTTGCTGCCAGCTCGCGCCAACACTGCCAACAACTCTGAGAATAGTTTCGTTTTCACACGATTGTAAGAGAAATGTGCATTAGCGCAATTTTCTACTACTACTTCCTCTAATACTACTACTTTTACAATACTTTCTTGATTATTTATATAAGTATATGATAAAATAAATCGGATTGTATATAATTGAAAGTATGCTAAAGCCAAATGAATGTCAAAATTGCAATTCTTAACATAAACTCGACTTCAATGTTTTGTTATTCCATTTTACGTAGTTTCTAATTCTAGTTCTAATCTTCCAAAGCAAATATTGTTGTTGGAGCGAGGTTTGGTGTTTTAGAATTTTTAGGTAAGAAAGTGTGTTGTATACACCTAACCTCTCATGTTGTGGACCTGTTCAACTAGCGCAAACAGCTGATTAAAGCTGACACATTTTTCTTGGGGTACTCACGTACATATGTACGTATATTTTCGTGTTTTCTGAATTTTTAAATTTTTTGTTGTTTTTGTTTATTTATTGTTATTTGCACACATGTTAACTCTACTGCACATTGCGTTGGTGCAAGCGAGAGCAAACAAATACAAACGCTGTTTAGTTGAGCATACACCCAACAGACATTTTGAAGTTTTTTTTGGAGACAACGGTATGCCAAATGACGTTGAGTCAAACCTATAGCTCAGTCAGGACATCTCCGAGCAGTTCGACACTTGCACAATTGAGAAGACTTGCACAATGGACTTATCTCTAAAAAGCAACTATCCTCTTTAAATGGCTAAGTACCTAATAATAATCGCAAAAGTTCTTCCAACTAAGTTTATCGTAGTTGTGTGATAGATCGACACCAACCGATAGGATGAAAGCTATTATCAATATCGGTGATATATATTCCATACAACTTATTGTTCAGGGATTTGAACTGTTGAACCCCCAAACCACCGGTGGAGGCAGGCCTGATCTGAGACCAGCTTTTATGGCTAGATACTACGTCTGTGTGGAAACTGAGTTTCACCGACACTGAACCTAGTATTGAATGGACTATTTTCACCAGATTGTCTCAAATTTCCTATTGTTTGATTGCCTAAAAAACTAAACTTAGTGTCGATATGAACACTTCCTAGGCAGAAACGTGTAACTAACATTTGAAAATTTTTTTCTAAGTTCACCTCACACCTGGGAAAAGGTTTCATGGCATGTAACGCTGCTACAGTTTTTCTTAACAGGAAATATCAATAAATAACCCCAAAGTTACAAGTTTTAAGCTGTGTCCGGTGAGGATAAAATTTTTATAAAATTTTTGCTGCAAAGTGTCCGGTCACATAAAACATTTGCCGGGATAGAGCGCATTTTGACATATCATTGGGTGAGAGACTTGCAAGTTTCTGCTCAGTAAAATTTTCAAGTTAAAAACAGCTGATGGTGACCTAGGAAATCAACTACAAAAACTTAAAAACTTGAGCTATTAACCAATCAAAAAACGCAACAGAAAAATCTGTCAAACGAACAGCTGTTGTGTATTTGACATAACAATTGTGAACAAAGAGAAACTACATAAATTAGGAATTTAAATATGGGGAAATAATTAAATACACGAGAATAAAGTGTTGCAGGTATTTACATATGTCCGGCGAGAATTTGTTGATTCATGGTGGAGCTATATAGGGTGGACGCATTCGGCAAGCTCATAATTTTTTGTTTACTTGAATTTTGAAAGCACGGTCATTTTTAAATTTTTTTTTTTTTTTTGAGAAGTTACACATTTTATTAGAAGTAATTCCAGTACATTTGAGTG
The DNA here is from genome assembly GCA_949987695.1 of Merzomyia westermanni. Taxonomy (NCBI): domain Eukaryota; kingdom Metazoa; phylum Arthropoda; class Insecta; order Diptera; family Tephritidae; genus Merzomyia; species Merzomyia westermanni. The sequence goes on along the minus strand of OX465290.1, from coordinate 24,249,327 downwards.
TTAATCTCTTGCTCTCAGTGGATTTTTATAGCTGTATTCTGTAAGTCTGTCTCATCGCAAGTCACTAAATTTGAGATTTTCCATTAGAGACAATTTTTGTGACTTCAGATGAGAAAATCACAAAAAGTTCACCAATGATATCTGGTGAAAACACACTTGCATGCATCTCAAGTACAGCTTTGACAGCGCATGTATACATATTATGATAGTCCAGGTAGTAAGTGTGTCGAGTGCAACTTGTGAGACACAGGTTCGAACTCAGGATAGCGGACAATCTCTTATTTTAATTTTTTATTTTATTTTTTGCTAATTAAATATTATTTTTTTAAATATATAAATGTTTCTACACTTAAAATTTATAATTTTTCTAATTTCTTTAATTTTTAACCCAATATTTTACTGTTTGTGACCTGACCTGCCTAGAACCAGCTGACAAATAAGTGACTCTTTTTTGGAGACTATAGATGTGAGACAGCTTACTGAATACCAAATTGCATTGAAATTGACCACAAAATGCCCCTATTAGTGACTAGATACTGCTTACAGAATTCCCCTATTAGTGTTTGACAGTTTTACTAGTTTTAGTCAAAAAAATACGGTATCCCATTCTCAGCAGTTAATATCTGTCTCGAATCGACGAACCTTGCTTAGGGTCATGACGGCATGAGTAGACTTTTCTTCAAAACATTTGAACTCCTTATCCAGGGGAGACCTACATTTTCAACGAACTCATAGCTGTATTATGTGCGTAAAAAACATAGCCATTAATGACCCGTCATCACAAAGAGTGTGCCTGCCTACAATCCTTAAGAAACGGTGTTTTCACAAAACTGGGCTGATGTATCGCCCTTTTTAATAAATGAATTTGGTACACTTATTTTCTTCATAAAAGCAGATATAAGTACAAATCTTTTAAGCCTTCATTATCGTCTTTATGGACGAAACACCAACATCGACGTACCTATATTCCATCGATATTTCTTCCACCACTTTCACATTATTACACTTAACATTTTAGTAGAAGGCCCATATACACCTCTGGGGTGTCAGACTTCACATGGTTTTTATAAAAAAATATAAATAACGTGCAGAAAGTCTACAAAATCCGATCGACCGAGAGGTTTGTCCTGGAGGTCAGACTCCAAAATGGAAACGCTATTTATTTAGCCAGAAAGTAGGCTTTAATCAATCTCAATACAACTTTTCATATGCTTATATTTGTACGCAAAGCTGAGTTTTGAGATCATCGTGCTAGGTTTTCCACGTTGATCGTCAAACTTGTTACTTTCATCAAGATTTTATTGCACAAGCTTGTGTTGGCATTGACTTAACACTTTTAATTTTAGCAGCTTGCACAAAAGCAGCTCTGCGTTTCTCACATAAAGCTCGCTGTTGCGAAATCTACAAAACCTGTCAGTGCTTCTCTTGCTCCTATTGCTGTACCGTTCTCACACACAGTAGCTTCAGGCGGTATACGCCATATATATTTGCTGATTTGCGTTTGGCTCGCTCTAACACTCTTGCATGTCCCATAGCACTGCGCTGTCAATTCGGGCAATTTGTTGGAAAATTTTCAAGTGTGTTTGCAGTGAATTTTCTAATTGTTTGTTTTCCATTTGATTAAACACGAAAAGTAAGCAATAAAAACTATTAAAAAATAGTGGTGAGTGTTCATTAATGTACGCTCTAACGGTTTTGATTAATTTTAATGTTGACAATTTTATACTTTTCTCGAAAATTGTGTAGAACGTAAGTGCATAAATTTTGCAAGTTCATCGTGGTCTCGTGGTGGTGTGATTTTCGTGTGCACATACAAAATTATCTCTGTTTTTGACTCGTTCATGAAATAAAATTACGTTTACCCTTTTCCAGTTGGTAATTAGGCAATAAAAATGTATATTTATGCAGCTAAAAGTTGTACCTCCATTACATTTATGCCTAGCCAATAAGTTGTATTGATTTTTTCCAAGGCATTTGAGTATATTTTGCCTACGTGCTGCTTTGTTGCCTACTTGGCTTTGTCGTTCATATAAAACAAAAGAACAACGAGCGCGGGGGTCTTCACTCAGTGGTAGATTCGAGAAAGTAGCACTTTTATGTGCAAGTATGTTAGGAAATCGATAAATCTATCTTTGTGGGGGTGGGCCAGCAAGTCAAGCAGTGCAATTATCAATGCCCACGACATGTTCCATTAATATGCAATAGTTTCACCTGTTAATATGCTTTCAGTGTAATATTTGGAAGGGGAGCATGGCTTACTTGGGTTTTCTTTTTTTGTTTTAAACGGAGTTAGGCTATTTTTAACAGTGACGATGCATTAAATTTTTCGGTATAAGGTCTGCGCCACTGCGAAGATTTGCCAAATATTTGTCAAAGTTTGGGAGTGGTCCGATACGAGGCGACCCATGAGACGATTTGCGCCTGTTAACAACAACAACAACGATTTGCGCCCCTGCGGGTTAGGGGCTTAGAATATGCCCGAGGTAGGCATACCGGTCGTAAGAGGCGACTAATATGCACATGACGTGCAACTCGATGGTTGATCTATGGATATGATGCCTCTCACCTCTCATTACCCATCTTATCCTTCCTTACGGAAGGAGGGGTGACATGACCAGAAGGTTTCACTGGTCATAAATCGGTACCACGACAGTCGGGCAGTACCGGAGCGTACCGGGTTCAAATCCGGCCAAGGACTGTTAATTCGACAACACTCCAAAACCTTCGGGGAGTGTTTTTTCGTTACTACAACAACAACAAGGATTTGTTTGACACGCTGAATTCTCGGATATACTCCCCGCTGCCTAAACTGCTGAGGTACACTTTGGAACTCCCCTGCGGTAATGCCTAACTGTCTTGGTAGCGATGTTGTATGACCAGGCTATGTCACCCCTGCGGAAGGTGAAGATGGGTAATAAGAGGTGGGGGCATCATGCCCGTAGATCTACCATCGAGTTGCACGTCATTACCTTTGTGCATATTAGTCGCCTCTTACTAGAGGTGTAAAACTATCGATAGTCTGGACTATCGATATGTGACGATAGTATCGATCGACACTATGTTGTTGTTGTGGTAACGACGAAAACACTCCCCGAAGGTTTTGGGAGTGTTGTCGAATTAACAGTCCTTGGCCGGATTTGAGCCCGGTGCCCCCTTGCGGTACTGCCCGACTGGCGTGGTAGCGATCGTCAACAATCACCAAAATATTGCACAAATTACCTTTGTCCCGCAGGTCTTGACGGGTCGGATCAAGTAGATGTTTCTCTAGTTATGGCCTGTTTTTTTTCGAGGCCAAGTACATTGAGCAACGCTTCAAGTAGTCCCACAAGTGGTTAGTATTACCACTTAATTTGAACGTTTTTTTTTTGCAGTAATAGTACACAGCTTTGTACCTGTTTCACTACTTTTCGAAAAGTGGGTCAATACTGCAGATATTTTACTCTTTGGCGTACCGTGAAGCTCTGGTCATTGCAGACTTACCAAGTCTGAAGGGGCAGTGTTGACAGTTATAAATTTAAAAATATGAGCGATTTGGTTAGCTTCGAAAATAAGGTATCGGTCATGTTATGCGAATTGGTGAAAAAGATCCGGTTCAGCAGATTTTATCAACACTCGAATCCTCCAGCGGAGGTAAGAGTACCTCGACTGATAGGTTGAAATTTGACATGACCTACTTCTGACGACAAACATCGCTTATGCTGCTGGAGAAACATGTTGTTGTTGTTGTTAACAGTGCTTCGCCCTGCCCAATGGGCTCGATCACTCTAAATTGTCATCACTCTAACATGTCATTTCGCTTTACATCCCCTTGTATGTATATCCTATTTCTGGTTCTGACTGAAAATAATATCTTTAGATCCCTTACCTACTCTGTAAATATAGAAACTTTGTCTTACGCTCGACTTCATTAACTAATTTTACTTTTATTTCTTTATTGCTGTCTTTGTGTATATAGAGCTCCCTTCCACATGTGCATCGTTCCCCTGCGAACAGTAGAGAAAGAGGAAAAATAAATAAAAGTAACCCAAAGCAAGCATTAAATCGTGTAACACAAAAAAATCACAAAGCTCAAAAATGTCCAGCCTCCCACGTCGCATAATCAAGGAAACTCAACGCTTGATGCAAGAGCCTGTGCCCGGTATTAATGCCATTCCTGATGAAAACAATGCGCGCTACTTTCATGTCATCGTAACTGGTCCAAATGATTCACCCTTCGAAGGTGGTATCTTTAAGCTTGAATTATTCTTGCCCGAAGATTACCCAATGTCAGCACCAAAAGTACGTTTTATAACAAAAATCTATCATCCAAATATTGATCGTTTGGGACGCATTTGTTTGGATGTACTCAAGGATAAATGGAGTCCAGCATTACAAATACGTACAATTTTGCTTTCAATTCAAGCGCTCTTAAGTGCACCCAATCCAGATGATCCACTAGCAAATGATGTTGCCGAATTGTGGAAGGTGAACGAAGCTGAAGCCATTAGAAATGCACGTGAATGGACTCAAAAATATGCTGTCGAAGACTGAAGTGCAACAAATGTAAATGAAGTGTCTAGTAGCAGAAGTTGAACGATGAATGTGTGATGGAATTGCCAGTGGAGGTGGGAATCGATGAGGATGTTACATAGAGAACGATGTGGAGTAGAAAAGAGCAAACACGTTAATGCAACGACTTTTCATGTGTTGGAGTTGGGCGGGGGGATTAAAAGAAGGCGTGCAAAACGATATGAAATAATGTAATAGCAATTATAAATAGAGTAAATTTGCGTTAGACAAATAAAAACTATAAAAAAAAAACCAACACTGACGGCAGAAAAAGAACAACTATTTTCCTGCACGCTATTTAACAATTTTAAAAAGCTATAAGTAAATAATTAAAACAACTGCAGTCGTTTTAATGATTTTTAAATAGAACAACAACTCTACTACGCATACAAAACTACAACAATACATAAGTAAAGGGAATAAAAAATATAAGAAAAATAATTATAATTAATGCATAATAAATAATCTTTGAGATATGAAATTGCTATAAGTACATATAAAAACAAATATACTTATATATACATAAATATGTATGTATATAAATGTATACTATACATATATATACTATCTACTAAACATACATTTACACACACACAAATACACTTGAATGCAAGGTAAATGATATAATAATAGGTTAAATAGAATATGAACACACACAAAATGCTAAATCACTTGTAAGAAGATGCCACAACAACAATAATAATGCGTTATTTGATTTCACCTTTTATACATTTTATGCACATTTATGCGGCTGCTCCAACAGGCGGATGGGCAAAGCAAAGCGTGTGAGAATGAAGTTAAATATAGCGTGAGGCGTGGGGTGGGGAATAATAGGAAAGAGTTGACCATGCACAATGCCGGTTGCTACTTGGAAGATGTGTTGCACGTTTGCTCGCGCTAGTTTGCTATCGTTTGTGTGCTATTTCTGTTTTTCTGTTTAGATTATGTAGGAATTGGCAGTGTCTTTTCGAAATTTTTTTGTATTTGATTAAGTTTTATGTTATTGCGTTTACTAGCTTACCGAGCCACCACCACACTTGTATGCATGTCACATTTAAACATTGTCTATATTCTGCATTATGGAGGTTGCTATTAAAATTGTAAAAACGAAAATGTAATGAATTAAAAATATGAATCATTTATGGTTACACTTCAAATAAACTTAAATGCTAATTTTAAATTATGTATGTATGATTATATTATATGTTTCCTTATTATTTTTTCACTGTAATTATATTATAGAAATATTTTAAAAGAAAATGTAAAAGCAAAAAATTAAAAAAAAAAAAACACAATTCATAAGGGTCATATATGGGCACTTTGCACTAATTTGCATCACAGTCAAATTTTGCTGTGTACGTACTTTGGTATATACATTGTTGATTAAGTGAGTGGAAAACCAGTTCACTAAAAGCAGTAATTAATGCTATTGTTTCAGTAACACATAAAGTTGTATTGGCAATCCAAAATCAATTGCATTATCAATAAAAATGAACTACAATTTTCATTAGTAAGCAGTAAAAATTAAAATGTAATACAAATAAAGTTTAAGTGCCTGTGAGGTTTTACTCATGGTTTTGCACTTACTTATCACTGCAGCATGCCCATGTATGAAAATGGTATATCATTTAAATATATAGCATTTCATGTACTTTATTGCACTTTTCTATTTCAACGTAAAATCAAAGAGGTGAAAGCATGGTCAAACTTAATTTTAAAAAACAAATTTTAATAGCGGCACGTAACTCGCTTCTACATTAATGTCTGTAAACTAAATTTCTACCTATACAAGTAATATTATTGCGTACATGAAGCATTAAGAATCTGCATAATTTTTTTTTTTTTTCTTTCATTTTATCATTATTTGTTTAAAGAGTTAGTTGAATAAACGCGAAACCTGAATTGTAAGATAAAAATAAAATTAATGTGTTTTCTTGGGCTGGCTGGAGCAGTTTTCATTTGGGTGATTTTAAGTTGTTAGTCTTGCTCTCACTATGTAAGCGATACAAGCTGATTTTTTATTCGCTTTAAAAGTGTCGTTTAAGTTAGGGCGCGAATTCTAACGAAATTTGAAAGTTTTTAACATTTTGTCAAAGTTGATGGGAGCCATAAACGGAGTGGCATTTCTATTACATTGGAAAGTTTGGGTAGCGAAAGCCGAGTGCTTGCTGTTGTCATCTTTTCGTAATCGAAAGAATTTTCGTTCTCCTGCAGTAAAATTGGGAACCTCTCTGTAAAAGAGACAGTCTAAATATACTCCGCATTTCGTTATATACCGGTTACAAAATTGATAGTTAAAGGACACTTTCAAACAACTGATATCTATAATCACTCATCCACAACCAGAAGTACACCTAAGCTATCCGAAATAGAACCGGTTGAGCCAAAGCGAACTCCCACTGTGATGACCTTTACCCCGTTGTACTTCTGCATAATATGTCTTGACTGCAGCGGTCAAACGTTTGACCGCCAATGATCTGAGTACTCGTCAATCGTCTGCGGAGCTTAGAGGCGAATAATCAAAACCCCGTAGGATTAAGCAAGGGGTGCCACAGGTTGGTGTCCTATCACGGTTTCTGTTGAGCTATTTCATCTCGAGGTTCCACCAGAAGGTGTCAAGATCGTTTTTTATGCAGCTGAATGCACGATATTGGCAAGGGGCCTTCGGTGAATGAGCTCTGCTCAAAAATAAATGGCTATCTTGCGTCCGTATCCAGTATCTTCGCCGCGCTAAACTTGGCACAGTCACCGACTAAGCCCTCGGCCACCTTATCACGAACAACAATCTTTTGATTGACCATTTCCGAAGTAGTTATCTTAAGCCGCCATTTTCTAGAAATACGCCAAAACATAATTACCCTGAATAAACCAAATGTTTCCTTGCGTTAAGAAGAAAATATTATTTATAACAACATTTAACTAAATACAACAACAAATTTACTTTGCTTTGAGTACCCAACATTTGCTAAAAATGGAACTTATTTGCAGCGCAGCTTACTCTTCCAGCGAGCACTTTTTTCTTACCGCCTATATGGTTGGCTAAGCCAGCAAAAACCAAAAAATGTAAAAATCGTACAAAAAAGGTCGAATCGAAATATCGAGCGCCGCTGGCGGCCAAATGTGCCGAAAGTGATTTATATAGCCGCGATAATCGCTACTATTTTGGCCCATTGTATTTCGAGATCATTTATGTATTGTTATTGTTCTTACTTGTTGTTGGTTTGCTATTGTTGCTGGCTGCTTTAGGTGTGATTGTTGTTTAGTCTATTTCCTGTTGTTTGGCTGAAATTGGCGCACTATTCAGTGAGAGGGTGGTCGTATTGGGAGACTCGTTGCTCAAAGTCAACTAATAGTGGGTAGTTCGTTCGGTACTCTGTGCGGTTTCGGCATACACGACGGCAGCACTTCAGTTTCTTGTTGTACTGGAGGCCAAAATAAACTCTAATCCTGCCAGCTACTAGAAATGCGGAGCGCTTCACTATCATGTTATGTGATGAGTTATGTTGTTGTTGTAACAGCACTTCGCCCTGCTTAGTCGACCTGACAACTCTGGGTTCGATGTAATAAAAGCTCTTTAGTCGGGTTAATGTGGAATCATTTTCGAACATAGAACCCTGTACGCTCCGGTGTGGTACTGTCACGGGATCGATTTTGTATGACCTGTGCAACCTTAGTCTCCTTTTAAGACCGGTATGCCTACCTCGGCCATATTCTATACCCCAACCCGCAGGGGAACTGTTTTTCCTGTGAAGAGTTATGAGTTTTTCCTCTTGATGCCAAAAAGTATGAGCCCAACATTATGCGGGCGGCTCGGTCTAGTACACACTCGTTTGCACACCTCCTTTTTTGTTTAAAAACAATCAGCCAGTTGCCGGGCAACGAGTCTCCCAAATTGAACACCCTCTAAGCAACTCACTGCTCCACTCATGGTCGAAATGTCTATAAAGTAGTATGTGTTGGATGTTTATGTGGATACTTTCGTGGGCGCAAGGCCACGCATTTCTTTATTGTTAATTGGCCCTTTTTTGGTATCACAATTTTTGAGTTGTTTAACCACGAAGGTGTTATTGTTCAATACAATATTCAACTCTTCCGCTGGCTCTCGCTGCTACTGCATTCAAAGGCGTTACAATTGCTGGTGCTGTTGTTGTTGCTTTTGTTATGGGTGGCAAAGAATTATTACAGCTTGTCACCTTATTTCGGGCGATTTACGGTAAAATTTATCGCTGATGATCAACAATAAAAAATGTGTCGTTGCCAGCACGAAATATAGTTGGAGCTCATACAAACCCAAAGAGCGGCGCTGTTGGAAGAGGACGATGCCAACAAAGCGCTTCACTTGCGAATGGATAATTGTAGTTATAGCTGTCAAATTAAGTCCATTGCGGCACGGGCAAGAGCATTTCATGTTTTGATTTATTATTTTTGCGGCTCCCTATGAAATTATGAAAGAAAATTATTAATTCTTGGCCAAATAAGGATATAGAAAGGGGATAAATCGAATTTTGAAATAAAATAAAATGTGGCTGAAAACAAATCGACGGCTAAGTGGAAGATCATACACTTTTTCAAAATATTTTGGAAGTTTCTACCCAAACCGAATTCGGAACAAATGCAGAGTACATACATTATTATTATTTTCTCAAATTTTAAAATGAAAAATTGAACATTATGGAGGATTTTATGCCGATTCTAACAGTATCTTTTTTTTGGTACAACGAAAGGGTTAAAGAGATATTCAAAGTCAAAGGTCACACTATGATTTTTTTAGTTGAAAATATCTTCCAAACTAGTGAACGGAGTTTTAAAAACTTAAAATCTATAAATAGTTTATAAAAATACCTTTCATGTGATGTGCAATTGTTTAACCCGTTGGGTCCATATGTACTGAAAATATACACAAATTTTGTAAAAACTCTATAAAATATTTATTTTCCTTCCGGATTTTAAAAACTATGTGAACCATTCCCAAATTTAAATACCTTGCAGTTAATGTATACTTTGTTAACTCTCTGGGCCACATGTACTAAAAATGCACGAAAACCGTATTTTGTAAAAATTCTATAAAATATTTATTTTCATGGCGAAATGGCTATCTTCCGTTGTAAATACGTATTTAAATAATACAATTATTAAATGGAAGTAAGCCATTGACGATCCAACACCGGCTACGCCATCCACAATACACAATATTCAGCAAAAATTTGAATTGACCAATTTACATATAGAAATATGGGTATCAAATTAAAGGTAATTGTACCATCTATAATATTTTTAAATTTAACAATACCGTTTTTTTTTTTTTTTTTTGAAGTTTAACGAGCTCAAGACCAGTTGATAATAATTATTGGTTAATTATTATTATTTTTGATTAAAGGAAAAATTGAAAGCAACAAACATATACAGGCTATAGTGGTATTATAACTTTGGTCCGATGTTTGTAAGTATGAGAAGAAGAAGAGATATACCCACCAATAAGTATACCGAAATGATCAGGGCGATGAGCTGACAACGCATAGCTCCCATACAATCGATAGTTTTGATAAATGGGTTTTGGGCTATAAATTTTCCAATTAAAAAAGTGAAATAAATAAAAGAGAGAACTCGAACTCAGAAAGCTTTACAAAAATATAGAAGACGATTGTTCAAAACTGAATATAATGGATAATATAGAGGACGATGCAACAATAGCTACTATACTACATCCCGTAGAAGAAAATTTAGGTGGCTATTTTCCTATCAAGGAAGAAATTGTAAACAAGTATAAAATACAAATAATCTTGACAAATAATAAAACTGATGAATTAAAAATAGTTCATGGTAAAAATATAATTTTTATAGCAGAAAATGATTTTGAAAATATGCGCGAAATATTTTGATACTAGTTAATTAAGACTAAGCATTTTTACTTTAGTTAAACAATAGCACTTAAGGTTTCTTAATTGAATACAATAAAATTATAATTCAGTTTGGTTTGACGCTTATAAAACTTCAGTCGTTGTTTCGCCTAATTTATTTGCATTTTTATAAAAATCCGTTTCGCTGCGACCGCAACAGAATTTGCGCGGCCATCTCGTGGCATATTACTTGGGCAACGTCTAACGTAGCTACTGGCATCAGGAAAATGCAAACTAATTCTTAATGCATGCAAATGCATATATGTAAGCCGTCCTGTCAGTATCTATGAATAAGTGCGCTGCTAAGCGTTGATGCAGCATTTATATGGCAATTAGCAGCAAGCAACAAATGAAATAAAAGACTTAAGAAAAGAACTCGATACAAGGGCAAAGAAAGAAATTGTATGGAATTAAATATGTATGCATGTATGTATATAAGTACAGAACGCGCAACAGATTTATAGCCAAACAACAAAACTATTGGATGTTGCATGTTTCAATCTTTTGGTTTGCCGCTGCCTGTGGGGCTGCCCAAGCTCGTTGTTGGTGCTGCTGCGCTGGGAGCGTAAAAATTGCAAATTAACAAAATGTAACTGCCGATTCACGCGCATACACACACACACACACTTCTACTTAAATATAAATTAATGCCTAACTTCATGTTGTATGATTTAGAGTCGCTTAGCAACAGTTAACGCTTTGCGAAAAAAGTTGCTGCTAAAAAAATTAAATAAGATTTGCTTTGATTTTCTTTTAGAGCTTTCGGCGTCTAGTCTGAAAGCTATCGTACTCATATTTATCGGGGGCCGAATTTATTAAATTTAAAATTTCTACGGCTAAAAAATATATTTTTCAAATAATATGAGAAAAGAGGTTGTTTATTTGGTGTTTGAAGTAATAAGAAATCCTTTGTTTTAATATGCCCCATGTACAGTTGTGTTCAATATAATAGTAGTGAAATTAAATTGGATATCGTTCGCTGAAATAAGAAGAAGCTGTGATTTTAATAATTTTCATTTTAAATAAAAATCTTAAAATTTTTTGTCAGAATTGTTAGAAAATTTTTGAGTACGCAGTTTTGTAGGCCAAGCAATTTTAGTACAACATTAGTTAGAACTCGATCAAAAATTATCGGGAATTTTCAGTATATTTTTCGTCAAGGGTGTTGAGTGATTTCTTCTATACAACGTATGTAGAACAATTAATTTTGTATGAAAAAAAATACTCAACATACTTGACAAAAAAAAAATTCTAAAAATTCAGTGGGAATTTTCTGGTACTTCTAACTTGCACATAATCTATAAAACGGCGTACTCAGAAATTTTGTAAAAACTCTGCCCAAAAATATTGAAATATTGATATAAATTTTTAAAAGTTTTATTAACTTTCCTGAGCTTTGTGTAAACTTTGAAATTTTTTTTTATGTAGTTTCTGTTATGGAACTCGCTATATTTAAAGGGGAAGGTAGGGTTTTAAAACTATTTTTTTTAATTTTTAATTTATTATTTTTTTCTGAATGAGCAATATTTCGAGAATATTATGTACAAATTTTAAGACAATCCTAGTAAAACTAAAGGAGTTACAGCGTTTCAAACGATCGGCCGTGATACCTGATTTACGTGACACCTGAAACTGATTTTCCCGAAAACGTAATTTTTGAAGTTCGTGAACATTAGAACTCAAAATCTAATGAACCAATTATTTTGAAAATTTGAACATTACTTCTTCACATAAATCAACAGGTAACAGGTAAAGAAAGAGTTTAGTCTTTTTTTTAATTTTTTTTAATAACAAATTCACCTCGATTTTTTTAGCTAAAATCGCGTTTTTCACTTCGAAGTACTGCAAAAAATAGAAAAAAAAACTCTTTCTGATTACCTCGAGAAATACATCACCTTCAAAATTCATATCCCTTTTTTTCAGATGATTCGGTAATGAGTTACAATGTTCACCGCAAAACCACTTTTTTCACGGCGCCTCTGGAGATTCACCGTCACCGGCGTATTTATCAATATTTTTCATTGAAAATTTTTCTGACATACTTCAAAAGTTGTAATTAATAATATGTAATAAAATTTATATTATTCATGTCGCTGCAAAAATATCACAAAAATATTGTTTTTTTCGTCTTTAAAACCCTACCCTTAAACGAAAATTGTTAAAAATACAGCTTCTTTATGTTTTGCCGAATGATATCCAAATTAATTTCACTACCATTATATTGAACACAACTGTATATGGTTTTCAATAGCAGTGTTCCTTGGCGATCACTTTTTATTCAGACAGGCGGACGGACAAACATGGATAGTCGACTCCACTATTATTTGTACAAATCGGCCTTTTGTTGTTGTTGTGGTAACGTCAAAAACATTCCCCGAAGGTTTTGGGGAGTGTTCTCGAATTAAGAGTCCTTGGCCGGATTTGAACCCAGTACGCTCCGGTACTCCCTTGCGGTACTGCCCGTCTGTCGTGGTAGCGATTTATGACCAGTGAAACCTTCTAGGTCATGTCACCCCTCCTTCCTTATGGAAGGATAAGGTGGGTAATGAGAGGTGAGAAGCATCATATCCGTAGATCAACCATCGAGTTGCACGTCATTATCTTAGTGCATATTAGTCCCCTCTTACGACCGGTATGCCTACCTCGGGCATATTCTAAGCCCCTAACCCGCAGGGGCAATTGGACTTTTGTCTTACAATCCATATCTTTCATTTCCCTCACGCATGGTAAGAGATGCGCGCCCTCAACCTCCTAGGAGGTGTTGTTACTGTGATAGGACTGTTGATTCCATAGAACGGTTTGAATAGCCGATAAGCCAGCTAAACCGACTTAATTGGGCAGGGTATGGATGGCAAGTTGGAGACTTATATCCACCAAAGGACTCTCACTTTTAGTAAAGACGGCCGAGTATGTAGCACGTGCTTTAGACTTTATTTCGAATATCATTTGAGGTGCGGATTAACTTCGTATAGTCCTAAAAGCTCACTAGTTATTAGAATGATCCCCGTTTGGAGCTCCTTAAGCTAAAATTAGGGCATATAAATTCGCGGGCGTACCTTTTAGTCCTAAGACATTAGCCCTTCGACGCTCAGAATCGCTCCGCAGGAGGCTCATTACCCATAAAAACGGGGCTTTTCACAGTCCGGCCAACTCAATACACCCCAAATCATGCAAAGGGTCAATCTCAGCAACTTTGCTACGAATGTAAATGCCGTCAACTACGAAATCAACAAGATGCATTTGAAACTATTTAGAATCTCTAGGGAATTGTTTCATTATCCGCCTTTATTTCGTTTTAGTGTTAACGGGGAAATAAAAAGGACAGCCAAGTCTTCCTCCAACCCATTATTTCCCATCTAAGTGTGTTCCACAAGCTTTTTCTGCTGTTAAATTCGAGTGTCGATAGAAATACCTTTTGGGCTGAATCTTCTTTGTTCATTCCATAACATGATCCACCCAGCGCAGCTTTGGGCTGCACTGTGCTCATTGGTGGGAACCTACATCTTCCCAAAAACTTCTCAAGATTTCGAGGCACACATGAGGACTTTATTTCTCCATTTCTTACTCAGTCCTAGATAGCACTTGTAGGCAAACGGAATTCTCCGTTGAGTTTCTAGGACGTCGTTTGACCATAGCAATTCAAACGTCGCCCTATACCGCCCTTCCTGCCATTTTACCCTGAAATTCCAACACCATCTCAAAACTTTCCTGCTGACTACCAACACCAAGCAATATGCGAGAAATATTTATGGAAACAATTTCTCGCCAAAAAAGTGTGTACTTTGTTCGGAGAGCTTCACTTTTTAACCATGACGAAATTACTTCTCAGTGTGGGAGTGAGATCTGTAAGGCTGCATACTTTTAGGTACTTGTTGCTTTCCATAAAAATCCCTGCGAAAAACCGTGGGAGTGACCTAAGAGAGAAGAGAGAGTGATCCGTGATAAATACCTTTCGTCTACAGTGGGCTAAAATTGATCCCAACTATTCCGTTATAGGCATAATTGGGTTAAGTCGATTTTAATTTCTGTAGCCTACTTTTAGGTGTTGAAAGTAAACTTGTCCGACGCTACCCTTTTGGGTATGAAATGGACCAGTTCGTCTCTTCATAGAACATGCTTAAACAAAAGAGATCACTTCAACCCATAAAAATAAATCAAAACTGGCATTGGTCGCATGCTCCTTTGCGGTTCATCCTGGATTCAGCCGAGACTTATTACTTTTTTTGCAGGGATTTCATAAATATGCGTTAGTGTTAGTAAAAAATTGTGACCGTTTGGAATAAGAATGTCACCACGGTTAGCCATGGTTGGCAGGGAGGTGACCTTTTCCGTCATCAGAACTGTTTGGTTACAAAATAAGACGTTAACGATTCAAAATTGATCCATACCAACTATACCCATACGAGTTTCTAAGCGATCACTCTATTTACAAACTTTCGCACAATTTCTTACTGTGTATTTTAAAATCAAATCAATGCATTATTGTGTTTAACTAACCACGATTAACCGAAAACAAATAAACAATTGAAAAAGTATTTCTCAAAAACTTGATTGCCATTGCCATGGCCGCACGTCAAAACCATCCATCAGCAACTAGCAACAGCAACAACATTTTGCGAAGCGCAACACAATTCAAATTAATTGCATACAACTAATTACGGTATAATATGCTAATTAGTTGTTGTAGGTAGCAACCAAGCGCGTTGCATTTGAACATTATTCAACACACACACACACATACATACATAGGTGTAATCTTAACTGTTTAATATTGAGCATTTACAGCTCTCGTCTAAAGTTTCAATCAAGTGGAAAGTGGAATCTTATTCTTAGTGTACATTAAGGTGGCTAAGGTGTTTTAGAGGACATTGTTTTATATTATTTGCTACCATGGCTGACTTTGAGCATATCTGTATATCGGTCAGTATTGGGAAGTACCTAACAAGCCTCTCCAAACCTCAGATTCCTTTAACCTGATGCTGAAGAGAGTAAGGAGATATTGGCTTGCAAGAAAAGCAGTCTGTTTGTTTATCGCATAATGGTATTGGATCCATGTTACACGTTTCTGGCACCATCGTGGTCCATTAACCTCAGTCCACCCTGTCGCTAAAATCGCAAATTCTTTTTTACATCGTTCTTCTTCTACTTCGGCACATTGGCGCAGATGGCCGAAATAACCAAGAATTGAAACTTGGAATATTCAATAATAAATATAAAAAATTAAATAAAATAAAATGAAATAAAATAAAATACAATGAAATAAAATAAAATAAAATAAAATGAAATGAAATAAAATAAATAAATAGTAAAATAAAATAAAATAAACTTAAATTAAATTAAATTAACGAAAATAAAATGAAACAAAATAAAATTGAAATAAAATAAAATGAAATCACATCAAATAAATTTAAATTAAACTAAATTAACTAAAATAAAATGAACTAAAATAAAATGAAGTAAAGTAAAATAAAACAAAATAAAATAAAATAAAATGAAATAAAATAAAATAAAATGAAATGAAATAAAATAAAGTAAAATTAAATGAAATAAAATAAAATAATATAAAATAAAATAAAATTAAGTAAAATAAAATAAAATTAAACAAAATAAAATAAAATAAAATAAAATGAAATGTAAGGAAATGAAATGAAATAAAATAAAATTAAATAAATGAAAATAAAATGCAACAAAATAAGATAAAATAAAATTGAAATAAAACAAAATAAAATAAAATGAAATGAAATAAAATAAAATAAATAAATAGTAAAATAAAATAAAATAAACTTAAATTAAATTAAATTAACGAAAATAAAATGAAACAAAATAAAATAAAATTGAAATAAAATAAAATGAAATCACATCAAATAAATTTAAATTAAACTAAATTAACTAAAATAAAATGAATTAAAATAAAATGAAGTAAAGTAAAATAAAACAAAATAAAATAAAATAAAATGAAATAAAATAAAATAAAATAAAATGAAATGAAATAAAATAAAGTAAAATTAAATGAAATAAAATAAAATAATATAAAATAAAATAAAATTAAGTAAAATAAAATAAAATTAAACAAAATAAAATAAAATAAAATAAAATGAAATGTAAGGAAATGAAATGAAATAAAATAAAATTAAATAAATGAAAATAAAATGCAACAAAATAAGATAAAATAAAATTGAAATAAAACAAAATAAAATAAAAATAAAATTAAATAAAAATTAAACAAAATAAAATGAAATAATGTAAAATAAAACAAAATTAAACAACATAAAATAAAGTAAAATAAAATAAATTAATATGAAATAAAATAAATTAAAATAAAATGAAATAATGTAAAATAAAATAAAATGAAATAAAATACAATACAATAAAATAAAATAAAATAAAATAAAATATAGTAGAATAAAATAAAATGAAATAAAATAAAATAAAAAAAATAAAATAAAATAAAATCAAATACTTTTAAATTAAATTAAATTAACTAAAATAAAATGAAACAAAATAAAATAAAATTGAAATAAAATAAAATGAAATAAACTAAAATGAAGTAAAGTAAAATAAAATAAAATAAAATAAAATAAAATAAAATTAAATAAACTGAAATAAAATGAAACAAACTAAAATAAAATTGAAATAAAATAAAATAAAATGAAATAAACTAAAATGAGGTAAAGTAAAAAAAAATGAAGTAAAGTAAAATAAAACAAAATAAAATAAAATAAAATATAATTAAACAACATAAAATAAAATAAAATAAAATAAAATGAAATGCAATGAAATAAATTTAAATTAAATAAATGAAAATAAAACGAAACAAAATAAGATAAAATGAAATTGAAATAAAACAAAATAAAATAAAAATTAAATTAAATAAAAATTAAACAAAATAAAATAAAATAAAATAAAATTACAAAAAATAAAATAAAGTAAAATAAAATTAAACATCATAAAATAAAATAAAATAAAATAAAATAAAATAAAACAAAATAAAATTAAATAAAATAAACTAAAATGAAATAAACTAAAATGAAATAATGTAAAATAAAAGAAATAAAATAAAATACAATACAATAAAATAAAATAAAATAGAATAGAATAAAATAAAATGAAATAAAATAAAATTTAAAAAAAATGAAATAAAATAAAATAAAGTTGAATAAAATTAAACAACATAAAATAAAATAAAGTAAAATAAAACAAAATAAAATTAAATTAAATTAAATAAATGAAAATAAAATGAAACAAAATAAGATAAAATAAAATTTAAATAAAACAGAATATAATAAAAATAAAAAAAAAATTGAAATAAAATAAAATTAAATTAAATAAGCTAAAATAAAATTAAATTAAAAAAAGTAAAATAAAATAAAGTTAAATAAAATTAAACAACATAAAATAAAATAAAATAAAACAAAATAAAATAAAATAAATTAAAATGAAATAATGTAAAATCAAATTAAATAAAATAAAATAAAATAGAGTAGAATAAAATAAAATGAAATAAAATAAAATGAAATAATATAAAATAAAAGAACATCATACCAAACAACTTCATGTCTCATCTGTGCGTTGCAACCATAGGGTTCGCCACTTGTGTGGACTTCTGTTCAAAGTCCTAATTTCGGAGATGTGGTTTTATTTCAGAACTGCTAATTTAATTTCTTTTTTTAACTAGTCAAAGGTAAGAGTTTCATAACCAGCACCTGGTTTCTGAGAAGGAAAATCTTAACACAGAAGTCCTCAACCTGCTTTCAAACAAAAGTCCCTCCATAATGATTCTGCAAATTCTAGAGATCTGTAGTAAACGTAAAACTCGCATGTATGTAAATTTGTATGCAAATTACCAAGCATTCGAGTACACGTTGGCATGTAGTACAAGCAATTTTAGTTAATTTAATTTACTAGGCATTCATTTAGTTATTTGATTTCATTTGTTTCGCCTCTTGATCTCATGCTTTGCCTGCCCCACACACCCTGCCTCTCTTCACATGCTGGATATCATGCGATTTGCTACTAATGCGAATTCCATACATCGGTAAAATATGCGGAACGTATAAAAACAAAAGCAAGAACCACTTTGTTGAAATGTGGAAATGAGGGTTGGCAGCTTTCTTCTCCATCGACACATATCATTCAGCGGATTAACGTTGATAGTTACAAGTTTAGAGGAACAGCAACAAACCCACTAGATGTAACTAATTCAACGAATAACGACTTTATTATAAACTAAACATGCGATTTTAGCACGGGATTTGTTGAAGATATTTTTCATTTGCTTTTGTTTTTGTGTCTGTTGGCTGACTGACAAGTTATGAACTGAACTTCTTATATTGCGTCTGTTGTTTGCTATTCTAGGTTCTCAAGCGTATCTGCGCAATTTTTTGTTTGTTTTGTATAGAAATTTATTTGCCCACATTTGTGTAACACATAAAAAGTTATAACTTTAAAAGTCATAGCTTAAACGCAGCCGGTAGGATTCGAACCTACGCTCCCAGAGGGAATCTGATTTCGAGTCAGACGCCTTAACCACTCGGCCACGACTGCTGCGAAGGGTGAGCCGCCAATGTGCATACACAACGCCGATATGCAATTACATATACATACATAAGCTCATTTGTATAGGAATTCAGAAAATTTGTATGATTAACCAGCGATAACCTTATCTATGAAATTTTGCGAATATTATCTATATTAGACCGATCCACAAGAAAAAAAAAATATTTTTTCCTTTTTAATTCTTAACAGGCCTAAACTTTAATTTTCTTTCAGAAAAGCTGAAATGTATTTCAGATTTTCCAAATGTACTTTAGAAACAATCAAATGTATTTCATAAAACCACAAATGTGTTTCAAAAAGTCTTAAATTTATTTTAGAAATAGCTAAATGTGTTTCAGAAAAATTCAAATATACTTTAGAAAGTAATAACTTTATTTCAGTCCTCAGTCAAATGTAATCCAGAAATGCAAAAAGAGTATTTTAGAAAGACCCAAATGTATTTAAGAAATAGCTAACTGCGGATAGTACAGTCTTAAACATGGAAGAAAGGCTGATCTGTTATAACAGACTTACTCTAGCCCAGCATGACTCAGCTAATTGTGGCATGCAAGGACTAAATCTAATCAAAGCCCAAAGTCCTTCACTTGTTAAAAAGTACTCCCGAGCACTCTGCATCCGTTTCATCTTTTTACTTTTAAGAAATTTTTCCACCAGCACTTTTCTTTTCCGAAATACTATTTTATTTTTCTGAAATACATTTGAGTTTGTCGGAAATACATTTGAGTTTGTCTGAAATACATTTGAGTTTGTCTGAAATACATTTGAGCTTTTCTGTTAAAAAATTTAAGTATTCTTAAAAATATTTTTAAAATCTGCGAACCATTTGATTTTACCAAGCCCAGTAGCACTTCTATGCGCAAGAGCGATTCTCCTTTCGATTTGTAGACTGTCAAAATTTTCTATTTTAAACCTGGCTCCCATAGAGACGAAGTCTTTGGCAGTTTCGGTGGGGCGATTTGTGGAATCACACTCGTCGGTTTAGACAATTTTTTAAACTTTTTTGTAAGAAATTCCAAACCTTTCAATTACCTACACCAATTTTAAATTTATTGCGGCTTAGATTTAAAACTGAACTGAAAAAAAACTTCTAACATTTTTATAATTTTTTTTTTCATTTATATCTGAAAGCTTTTTCAAGTAATTGATATTTATAAAAAAATAAATGGAAAAAAAAATTTAAAAAATGTTGGACATTTTTCTTTCAGTTCAGTAGATAATTAAAAGATTTGGAAGTTATTACAAAAAAGTTTAAAAATTTGCTTAAACCGGCGAATGGCTTAAAATTTAAGCTCAAATTTTTAGCCGTGTATGGCTATCAGGCCAAGTTTCTTTTTTCTAAATAGGTGTCTGTCTTCCGTACGACTGCCGAAAAGAGAAAAATAAACGAATCAGCCTAATGTTCCGACGTTCAAGCATTTCAAAGTGTTTATCTTCAAATTGAAGCTTTATTTATAAAAAAAATGTCTATATCTAGGCACATAAAAGCTTCTCAAGTAAAAAGTGAAAATGCGCTCATGCCTTTATCATGGAATACTATTCACAATTTCACTTTTAAAGATATGAAAAAGCCAAAATAACAATCAGTTCAGTATCTATAAAGACTGTGAAACATAAGGTTAAGAGTGATTTTGGCGTCGCTGAAGGTAAAACCAATAAATATATAAAACACGATTAACAAATGGACGGTTCTACATTTCAGCATTTATATGGAACAATGAGATATTTTAAAGAACTGAGCTCGACGTACGCGTATACTTTCGTTGGCAATCGCTGCTTCAACAAGCCTGCAGGTTTTAGATTTTGTAAGACCAGTTCCAGACACTAGCCCGACTGTGGTGCGAAATATTTGTTATGACTAAGTCGAACATTTGAGGTCATTAGACCCGGTGGTACTCCAAATAAACTTTTAAAAATAATTTTCTCATATCTCTAAGAGTCAAGTGTTTCGGCTACAATTTGATGTAGATATTTGTATGAACTAAATAAGTGCGTAGAAACAAATCTACTATGAATATTGACTGAGGTAATGTCTGGAAAATCACAGAGTGTTTTTTAGAAGTATATTATACTCATGAATAATGTGAACTTAGATATATACTTTTAATAATTTAATGTGCTGGCAAAATATACGTCTTAAGCAGGCTTAGAACTTTGCTACGCTCGGAGTAGATCTACTTATGAGGTTTTTTATGTGTGTGGTGCCACTCCCTTTTTCCACAATTTTGAAATGAACTAGTTGTAAACTACTTTGAAACTAGTATGAACACTAGGAGCAACTAGGCAGCCAACTGTCTTTTTTCATATAAGCAACTCGTAGTTTTAACAGCCCAGTAGAAAAGCTCCTTCCCTTAAAAAGGCACTACGAAACTCCTTCTTGGTAACAGCAAGGCACGTTTCCTCGGCAGTCTACCGAAAACGCTTCCTGTGCCCGTCTCGTAAAGCGAGGTGGTAAGGTGTCAAACATAAAAGGCATTCCTTCCGAAGCGAAAAGGCAAGGCCTTGCAATTTAGCCCATTTCATATAACGAATAATTAACTAATTTACTGAGATAGTAAGGCCACATAAACTATGGAGAAGAGCCTCTGTAAGTGTTTCTTACTACTTCCTTTTTCAACTGGGATGGGCATGTTTCAAATTATACCATTCACGCACTGGTTCAAAATAGACTAAAAAATCATAGTTATATATTAGGTAATATTTGTATGTGAAAATAAAGTATTATAAATTTTAATTTTTGTTTGCACAAGTTTGGTATTTTTAGGATTAGTTTGAGCTGAATTAGAAAGTTCTAGCTGGAAAGTAGAATTTTTTCTGACTAGTTCGGTGTTTCATTGCAGGTTAGACATTTATATGTCAATTAAGTGTAGTGAATATACAAGTAAAAACATATGTTTAGTACTTTCTAACAAATCACGCACCCACAACATGACGACCACCCGACGCGTACGAGTATCAGATCGATAAAGTCTGCTCGTACCCTGCAGTGAAATATCCAACTAGTCAGTAAACATACTAGTATCCAACTATAATCATACTAGCCCGAAAAATTTCAATCCATACTAGTATACGACTACAATTTTCATAGTATGTGTTTAAGCGACATAAGCTGTAATTATTTCTTTCGTTTATTTCATTTGCATTGCATGCTATTGTAATTCGCAAGCAGCTTATGTAATACTCCAAAGATATAGTTTATGTTTTGCAATCCCAAATCGGGGTTTTTCACAGCGAAAATGATGTAAAATTAAAACGATGTATTTATTTTAATTCCTGCTAGAGGTTTTGCTTCACACTCGGACTTCTATTCTTTTATCTTTTTCGAACTAGTATGATACTGGTATGATTAATTTTACTAGTGCATTTTCTTTCATTTTGAACTACTATGAAACTGGTATTTTGCGAGCAGTATGATACTAGTATATTTTCACTATAAAAGAACTAGTATTTCATGAGTACTAGATTACTGGTATATTCTGGTAGAAATCTGATAATTGACATCACTTAGGACATCGCCATGTTAAAAATACCAGTTCCTTATATAAAAATATGACAGTTGGATAACTAGTTGGGCTTGGTGCATATACTAGTTGTAAAGTAGTTTGCAACTAGTTGGTTTGACTGCAGGGTAATAAGGTATGTACGAATGTGTTATATAGGACTCAATATTACATGTCTAGCCAACAAAAAGTTATGTAAGTAGTATGTACTTGTTTCGACATGTGATGGAAATTGTAATAATCAGGCAGTGAAATTCCGACCGAGTCCCAAAAAAAATATTCTAAGAGTTAACCACATCGTATACTTTGATATCAATAATCAATCATTAATAACCAGAGCTGTGCTTAAATTACTCAAAATGAATAGGATGGAACTGTTCTCACGAAAACAGGTTTTATTACCCGAAGGCTTAGAGAAGTCTTACAAGTGTAGTCACTCCTTTGTCGTATATGGGTACTGTACTAACCCCTTATGGTACTAGGCCGACTGCTTCAGGAGCGGATTTTTGACCCCGACTAGCCTTGGGATTTTAGTTTCCTTTTACGATAGGTATACCTAGCGCGGTTATATTCTAAGTCCCCGTTCTTGCACGGGTTTCTGTTAGCTTTATAATTGCTTTTTTATACCAACAATTTTTGTTGATTTACGGCCTGTATAATAATTTCATTATTTTTTATTTAAAGAGTGGATATATAATTTTTTAATGTTTTATAAACTAATATTTTTTTTATAATTATAAGGGTTGAGCTACAATCCCACAACTTACTTCTTGGGTCTTTAATGAGATATAGAATTTTTTTTAAGGGGCAAGTTGTGGGGTTTTCCTTAAATTCTTTTGATATTTTTACTGTACACGGGCTGATACAAAAGATAACCTTTAAGAGAGTGAATAGAACAGATTTTCTTATAAATAAGTTTGTTTCTCAGAAAGATTTGCTTCCGAGCAAATGTGGTAAGTTTTTCGTTCACTTGCAGCTTTATGTAAGGTGTAAAATTTTATGGTGGGTGTACAGATGATGTTTGTACAGAGTTGCCAACTAACTTTCGAGAACGAAAACATACACTGAAGATGGCGAATCGCCGAAACCGGTTTGTAACAAAACAAAAATTGACAAGTGATGACGAAAAATCGTTCCAATATACATCTAATATCCACCCTGTCGGAAAAACAGAAAATCAAATCAACTGCTTTTTTTTCTAATTAAATGAGATATGCCAACATTTGATAACTATACCTGTCGTAACTCGCATTTAAAAATTAACAATTCTAGGTAGGTTACCATCTACCGTTGCCACATATTCCTATTAAATATATGTTTATTTGCTATTATCTTGAAAGCAACTTGACCCATTTGGTCCAACCTTTAAAAATAAGTAATATTCTGCATTTCAAGCTCACCACTCAAGTATTGAAACTACGGCGATTGCATAGGGTTGCCATGATTTTAAATTTTTAAAAATTTATTGAGATATGCCAAAGTATTATACGTTGGCTCCTTTATCAATTAAAATATTTCCATATAGGGTTGCCACCTAATTAAAATAAATATTTTTTTCTTTGGATACCCGATGTTATCCCGAAAAGTCTAGACACATCTATACATTTTTGTTCATAGGTTATCTGTCACTATCCATGCACTCTTCCGTAGGTGTTGCCCCATAGACTGTTTTCTGGCAACAAAATGTAAATTTTTTTTTTGTAAATTGATACATGTCAATATTGTTATTGAATGTCTGGATATATCACATGTGGCTTAAAGTGTCCGATGTCGGCTAGTTGAAATACTGATGAGAGCTAAGGTATCTCAAAGTTTACGCATTTTATCGTGTTCACAGACGGTTGTACATGGCTCAATGAATTTCTAATTCCTGATAAACACTTTGATATACATACTCGTACATAACTCTATATCTTTCTTGTTTCGTTTATACCGTTACGTATTACCATTTGACGAACAACACTACTATACGCTGTGAGCTATGCTCCGCTGATTAAAATAATCCTCACTATCAACTCTTAATCTAAGGACTACTTACACGAAGCCTGAGCAGAAAACCTTAACTTCTCTTCAGATAGACATTTGCCTACCCGTAAATAAATGTGCGCATACAAATGAAGTAAGAATTATCAAGCAGCCGCTTGAAGGTTCATTATCCTTTCGTCCTGCAATTGAACATATATCCATACGCCTATTATATATCTATATATTCTGCTATACCTTTATATACATATCTAAGTTTATAATATGTATTTATCCATATGCTTTTACATAAGTTCGACGTCCGAAAAGCCTTTCGACCGCCTACATTGCTGCCCGTCTGTCTGTCTGCATACACGAGTTTGACATTGGTATGCGTGCTGTGACTAACATGTCAAGAACCTTTTCGGCTCTGCTTATCCCATCATCCTGTCGTGCGTAATGCGTTGCACACATTTTGTACTATGTACAATTGTGTGTGTGTGTAAGCTTTTACTAAGGCTTTTCGTTTTACGCCCGCTTTGGCCAGACATAACAAAATCAGCCAGCCAGCAATCCAGCCGTTTGTTATAGTCCTTTGAGACCTTCTCATTCGTTGGCATGAAGTAGATATTCGTTTTCATTTTATTACGATTTCACCCGCCGTCGCTCGTTCATTGCAGACACCATATGTGTTTGTGAGTGTGTAGGTGCCTGTGCGCCGTTAGGGTATTCTACCTTCGCCCTACGCACACCTTTCTCGCCAGGGCATTTTACTTAGTCCAATGAACTTTTTGTTTGCGGCATTTTTGATATATTTTTCTGCGTTTCCAAAATTTCGAATATTTCAAATACATAAGTTGAATTAAATAAATTTGTTTAAATGTATGTATGTATATAAATATGTATGTACATGTTTCTGTAGTAGCGTAGTAGCGCATTGAAATATTAATGCACACATAGACGACTGAGGAATGCGCTATCTTAGAACTTGTCTCAAAAAAGATCCGTCTTCAAAATCGGTTGGAAAATGTCTGGTTCAAAAACGGCATATGTGTATGTATTCTTCTTCAAGTTCTGAAAACGTTCGTTGATTCAAATTATTATATAGAGCATAGAACATTTTTAAACCTTATTCTTATCATTCAATCCTCAATGTGCAGTATGCCACAGACTTCTTCTTCTTCTTTAAATGGCACTTAACGGCAGTCGCTTCTTCTTTCTGCCGAATGGCGCTAATCGGAAACACGACGGGATCGCGAATCGGCCTCCACTTGGACCTTTCATCGATACTGCTTCCTCTGCTACCACCGACAGGTGTCGATACACAAAACATGGCCAACGAAGACGTTGGGGTATGCCGCAGACTACATTATGGACACTAGCTTTAAGTACCAATTTGGAGACAAATGGGTAGCAGCTGAAAAAGAAGTATGTAATATATTTCGCAGCTCATACTTACGCCTCAAAACCGATTGGCGGCTGTTATAGAAGCTTGACTCCCATTAGGGGAAGCCAATTGTAGAATCACTAATTATAAACGAAATAAATAACATGTGTTTGGGCGAGCAAGCTTTGCTCGGAACTTTTCAATTGCAAGAATAAATATAGTAGGACTAGGTGGCAACCCTGGCTGGTAGCTCCTGAAAGAAACAGTTTTGTTGTAATATAAGCTAAAATACCTCCTAGGCAAACTTGGTGCAACTTTTGCGGGAAACACACCGGCTTTTCCTAGTTCCCTTGATTGTCTTACTAACGGGTCACTGCCTGATAGGAATACATGGTGAGCGAATGGGAATCTTATCGCATGACTTCTGTCGCAGCTACAGGAGCGACAGGGTGATAGAAAGTGTCTAACACTTCCTCTGAAACTGTCCCGCACTGGTTCGGGCTCGTATGCAGTGTCTAAACAAGTGCTTCTTCACATGTTTGACCGAGCTATGCTCTGCTGAAGTCGAGAACATATTTGGACGGGCTATAGCCCATATCAGTGGTATTACAATAGGACATCCAGCCTAAGTGTGCTTCTCGGCTACGTAGAGAGAACGAAGTTCATAAAGAGTCGGTAAGCCCTTATCGAATCACGCCTGAATAAGAACTATGAAAACTGGAGTTATGCTGACTCAATTTCATTCTGGATACTGTTATAGTTTAGACGCTTAACCTATTTAGGCTAAACCCCGGAAATACATAATGTAAAATTAAAGTTATTGTTATGAATTAATACATATGTGTCCTTACTTTCAGCTGCTATAGAATGAATCTATTTTTTACCAAACTTCTTGAGCTTTTCCCAAATATAATTGAATCGCCTTTTCTAATTTGGGAAATGCTAACTATGTTGCGTGCCGGCTTGAAGGGTGCGACAGCTTTTGAATTGGATAAGTTGCTCCGGCTGTTAGAAGATGATAATGGTATTACCGAAGAGGAATTGTATAAACTGAGCAGCAAATATTTGCAGCCAACAAATACAGACCTACAAGAACATGCAGTAATACAACCGAGCTGCTCACAAGGCGCAGATGACGCGCTAGTAAGACGTCTTCCTATAATAACTGAGCGGATTACGCTTTTCATTGCCAATCGAATCTTTATTAAACGTGGAACTCGTCTAAATGAAAATTTCACAAATGTGCTGAGAGATAAGTTCGCATGCGGAGCACAAGAGCTAGACTTCCAAATGGCACACGAAGCCGCCGACACTATAAATACCTGGGTGAAGAATGCTACAAATGAACGCATACCGACAATGATATCATCACATGATATTAGCGCCACAACACAAGCCATACTGGCTAATGCAATCTACTTTAAGGCGCAATGGAAGCAACAATTCGAGCCCGCCGATACTGGTAGGAAACCATTCCATATTAACGCACAGCAGCATGCTTTAATAACAATGATGAGTCAGACAATGAATGCACGTTATGCTTCGTTACCCAGTCATAGTGTACAGGTGTTGGAGTTGCCATATCGCGATAGTGATCTCGCTATGTTGGTGATCTTGCCGTATGAACACACAACAGATTTGAGTGTTGTCGCGAATTTGCATTTGAAGGATGTTGTAAAGCAATTTGTCTATCGCCGAGTGCATATCAATTTGCCTAAATTCACATTCGGTTGCAATATAAACGTGCATCACATATTAGAAGAGGTTTGTTGCACATTTGGGTAGATCAAATTTGAACTTTAATAAATTTTATGAATTTTAAAATCCTTGCAACTGCAGCTTGGTGTACGTGGCATCTTTCATTGTAGTCCGAATTTTAGTGATCTCGTTAGGCACAATGCAACGGACTTCAGCGTTTCGAAAATTATACAACAGGCATTTATCAAGGTGACGGAGGAGGGTACGGAAGCCGCAGCCGCAACTGGTAAGTTGGTTGAATATGCTCTTCGGTTGAAAACAATTATATTTTCTCTTTCTCTTCATCCAGCTTGTTGTATTGATGGCGCGCTGAGTTTCGAGAACGAATTTATAGCAAATCGTCCCTTCTATTTTTGCATTAAAAATACAAACTGCGTAAAATTATTCGAAGGATGTTATCGAAAACCGACTGATACATAATTATTATCACTATTAAACTAGCCGGTCTCACAAGCTCGAAGCATGCGCGTATTTTTTATTTTTAGCACATTTAAGTTTTTTTAAAGTCTATCCTTACCGATCGAAAGCTTCGTTCTTCTTATTGTCAATGACACAGTTTGTTACAAATATCTTTTGAAGACCAACTAAGCAAAGCGATTATTGATAGCACTTCGATATCAAAAATGCATTCGTAACCCCCAGCGAAACGCAAACATTGACTATTTCCCTTCCTACATAAGTTGCCAAAAACAACACATACAAGCGGCAAAAGAACAAAGTAAGTGAGAGCCATAGTATATGTCTACTAGTAGCGCAACTTACTCCGAATCTGCACACACACACAAACCACACAGGGTGCGTTGTATGCAATAATAAAACAATCAAATTTAAATACTGTAATATTGAACATGAAGACTTGAAACTCCCAAATTATTGAATATAAAGCAGTTATAACACGTTATCAGTTACTATAAAATGTATATTTCAGTTTAAATTGAAGTTTTTTAGTTTTATTTTTTACTTTAAAACAACTCTGAACGTGATTTCCTTCATTACACTCTCTCGGAGTACATTCATCCACTGCCTTCCACTCCGATTCGCAAAAGAAGATGCCAAACTAGTACGGGTAAACAATGGTGAGAGCCTAGCATAATTGCGTTCGTGCGCGTTCTCTTACCAGCACAAAGCGTATAATTCTCAAATTGTTTATGTTCATTTCTATTTAAGTACTTTTTTTGCGCTTTGGTAAGAGATCCGTAAGTTTTACACAATATTGTGAGTAACTTTGCACCTTAGTCTGCAAAAGGTTTCACTCTTGATCACTAGTTTAGTTGCGTCTAAGTAAAATTTAAAGTGGTTTAACGGCAGCAACCTTATTTTCCAAGACTAGTGATGAATGCGCCGCCACCGACTTCCGCCGCAGGACCACCAACTACACATCCGACGTTGTGCATTCACCGGTCATCAATAACTTGCCACCTCTACACCGGCATCAGCCCACCACACTAAGGCATCAAAAGCCCAACCACCTTCATCCACTAACTCCCGTGTACCGTTAATTTAGGTAGAGATCCATCGGCATCTACCAACCTTCTATCGGTAACTCTCAACTGAGTCACCGTCCAACATTCGCTTTGATATTAAGCCATTACTCCTCCGTCCGTTGCCAC
Organism: Merzomyia westermanni; assembly: GCA_949987695.1. Taxonomy (NCBI): domain Eukaryota; kingdom Metazoa; phylum Arthropoda; class Insecta; order Diptera; family Tephritidae; genus Merzomyia; species Merzomyia westermanni. Next base: position 24,220,112 of record OX465290.1, on the reverse strand, counting down.
CTTAAAATCGACGCACCGTCATTAATCACCGCTACCCCATTCACCGGTTGAGTCAACACTACTTACCGGTACTGTCTGCATCAACAACCGGCGGTGTAGGCAGCTACCGATAAGCCCTCTTCACCTTACCGGACTGGATACACTTCGGCGGTTCGTAATTGTGTGTCCGGTGTAATTGTAAGTTTGGAGACCCAAGGAAGCGTGGCCGGGTATTCTAATGGTTATTAAGGATAGGAAAGTGAAGTGAAGTGAAAGGTAATGTAACGTTGGCTGACCTACGGATATGATACCTCTCACCTCTGATAACTAACTTGTCTCTTTCTTATGGAAGGAAGGGGGTGAGATGACATAGAAGCTTACACTGGTCATACCAAATCGCTCCCACAGCAGTCGGGCATGTACTGCAAGCGAGTACCGGAGCATACCGGGTTCATAGTGGGCAAAGCAATGTCACTTTCGACAACACTCGCCAAAAACTACGGGGAGTATATATAGGTATAAGGCCTTCGACGGGATGAATCTCCTTACTTGTATCTAAATGGTTCGGTCTTTCACTGCAATAAATAAAAGTAAAAGATATTCACTTTTCATATTTTTGTTGTGTATACATAGAAGACTTTTGAAGCTCATACCAATAAAAAGATCACAGCAGCTTTGAGAGCTGCAGCGGGTCAAGTCGTGAGAAAGGACATCTTCGAGGTGACTGCGAAGCTTTAACTTTAACAATAGTTCACACTTTGAGGTTGCGCAACAAGCTGACGACTTCAATCAACCAACCAACCATAGTAGGTCTGAAAGTGTGACGGCTTGCCATTTGGAATTTTTCACTTTCGCACCGCAGAGGCGAAGTCCTTTTAGTCATGGCTAAGTATAATTCACTGCCGACTAGGTAGTTGTATGGTTGAATAGTTGGTTGGATGGGCTGCTATACGCCTGAGCGGCCTGCTTGCTTGGTTGGTTTGCTTTCGTTGCATCCGTGGCTTGATGAGTTCATATGCACTCCTATACTTATGTAGATGTACCGACAACTCTTGATGGACTGTAATGCTTGAGTGTTTTAAAGGCATTCATAATTTTGTGAAGTTCGCAAAACGACATTCTGATGCCGACAGTCGGTTAAACAACCCCACCGCCTAGACGGTGCTACATTATTATTATGAGCCAAAAGTGGCAATGTAATAAGTGTGTAAAATGCCTGTTGTTGTTGTTTTGTTTGTTGCAAGTGTTATCCACAAAAGTGAAGAGTGTTGATGCTGTGCGCAACCGAAGTATGCAAGTAAGCTCGGCTGGGTGTATATGGCGGCTCGTAAATATTCAACTACTTACTTAATTTTCAAGTCCATTTCACAGTAATTACTCAGCGGCGAATGAAATGCTAAAAATATTCAATTTAACTGTGGCTAATTTGTCCGCAACAAATCGATGGCACAAAAGAGCAAATAGCGAATAAAGCAGTTAGGAGTGAATACGAAGTCCTCAAGAGACCGCTACTGGTACTCGCTGTCCTCCGCGAGGCAACGTAAACGCATCGAGATGAATGCAACAGGTATCGCACACACACACAGGCCAAACAACAGATTACGGAGAACTGGAATAAAGAAGTAAGTCTCTTTATTAGTTTGGATTCACTTTAAGATGAGCTTCAGCTAAGTCCAAGAAATGTCTAGTACTGAATCATTTATTTACTGCGAAAGATGGTCACTCCGCCAGCTGCTATCCAACATCTTCAGAATGCTTGTACAACAACCAATGCGAAGAGATATAGTACTTCGTCTAGTGGAAGTGGAAGCACTAGCGGTTCTGCTTGAATAAGAGCTGTTATTCCAATATAACCAATTTGGTGTTTAACTCAGAGTATCCACAAGAACTTTAGACACCATACAAGAAGTTATCCATACTGTTGACACTCGATACCACACCTTTTACTCGATAGTTCTATATCGATATTATTATAGATCCATTATCCCGTCTTTGGTATCGTAAAGATTAGAAATTCACAAAACTAGATCAACCAGCCGAGCGTTTCCAGGTCCCGACCCATGCTATGCAGTTTACGGGTCTACACTCCACTCTTCTCAAAATGGAGCTTACATTCTTATTAAAAAAATACAGTTGTAATGAGTTTAAGACGACGGGTTTTTTCGGCTGAGCACTCTTTGCCTCCAACCAGCGGTTGTTCTCACTTATCTATCCGGTCGTATATCGTTTGCTGACTGACTTGTGTCCTTTATAGAGCTCGCAATAAGCCGGTTTCAAATTGGCTCTAGTGACAGCGCCTGGCGCTAGAGATCTATCTGTAGGTCTTTCATAATCATGTTGCTTCCTGTCCTTGTCTACATACACCATCTCTATGACTTTCTAACCTTATTGACCTTCGTCAACTTCTTTCAGGTAATTTAGGTGTTTATAGAATTCGGCTGCCCTGAGCTTATTACAGCTCGTGCCCTTGGAGTTCTAAAGTGTACGGATACGAATTACAAATCTTTAGCTTCCAAATGCATTAGGATATAGAAAGCTGACTGCCAGCAGTATAAACCGTCAAAGTAAGAATGTCTCCCGAACTAGCAGCAAAATAAGAGATTCACATTTGATCTGCGTCTGAGAACTTTTATCAGCAGACTTGTCCTCTCGATCGATAGAGGAATATTGCAAGTTTACTGAGGCAAGACGGCGAGGCTACTATCTCACTTCGGTCTATGGGTCTCTGCAGTGTTTATAACGGGCACTGTAAGGAAAACTCCACGCAAGTTGCATTGCAGTCCGGCTGAACACCATTCGCCGCTGGAGCGACATCTGATTCCGACACGCAAGCACTCTAGAGACCGTACCCAGAAATTTACACCGACGTTCTCTAAGGACAACAAGTTCTCTATAAGAATCCCTGGAAATCACTAGTGGAAGGACGTGTTTCCTCTAGACCCATAGTCTACTTTGTTTTCACTGAAGGATCTAAGCTTAACGGCTTGCGGACCAGCGGCGCTTACTCGGACAATCTATCGCTCTCTTTGAGCATCAGGCTACCGAGCTACTACAGCGAATTTCAGGCTCAACATAAAGGAAACTGCTTGTTGGCTGCTCTCAATATATTGCGACGGTCGAGCAGTGATCAAAACTCTTCAAGGCAGCAGCACTACTTCGAAGGCAGCAGAATTGGGATCAATATGCTTCGAAGCAATGATTTGGGTTTCAGGCCACAACGACGTACCTGGAAAGTGTGCTGCTGACGAGATGGCAAGGAAAGCAAGGAAAAGCAACAGAGCATTCTAAGGTGAACCAAGGAAGAGTATTGCTTGATTTGGCTTCTGCGTGAATTCGTAGAAAAAGCTAATTCTAGATGGACATTGAAAAACACTTGCGAGGTGTCCAGGCAAACGTGGCCTCGCGTCTGTGGAAAACGTACTGATTCCATACTCCACCTTTAGTGGCCCTTCCTAGGGGTTACTGACGCGACACTGTCTGATGGGAATACATGGTGAGCCCATGGTGGTCCCAGCGAATGACTTCTGTCGCAGCAGCAGGGACGAGAAGGAAGTAGAAAGTGGCGGCACTCTCTCGGCAGTTGTCCCGCATTGGCCAGGACTCGCATGGAGTGGCTTAACAGGTGGTTCTTTATGAGTTGCCTAAAGTCGAAGAAATTTTTCGCTACATTAAGCGGACTAGTTGGTTCGACTTCCTGAACCTCTTAAGGAGTAAGGGGCTTAGCCCTTTTTTAATTGTATCACAGTATGCCATTCAGCCTAAGTGTGCCTCTCGGCTATGCAGAGGGGCGACCATCTTAACCTAACCTAAGCTAATGGGCGTCTTCTAGCTTGTTTAAGTGGAGTTTGAAGGCTAGTCTGTACTGTTTTCCTGAATTACAGTCCTGGAACATTTGCTGCCTTCGGTTGATCGCGTCTAGACACGTTTGACTATAGCAGCTTCTTAAGGATGGTAAGTGTAATACATAACTTCTCTAATCCCTGTACCAACCAAAGCTACTAGAAGCTCACATATTTATCAATCGAGGCTCTGGAAACCGAAATTTCCTTACAGCTGAAGGGGTAAGATGATTTAAGGTGTTTGACGCAGCAGTCAAAAGTGGGAGTGGGAACTGAAATATGATAGTACCAGTGATACCGGATTCACAAAATTCTGAGATCTTGCTTTACTACTCCATATGATCGCGATTCCAAAGCGCCACTGCCGTTCGGCTTTTCTTCCCTTCCGCTATAGCATCAACCTTCATACCTTCAAAGAGCCAACAAAAACCAACCATGAAAAAATTAAACTATCATAAGACAGCTTATGTCATGTATCCGTGTCACAACAACTAACAAATTAAGACTTACACTACGAATATTCAACCAAAAGGTAAGTAATATTTTAATCGCTTATCTTTATGATGATCCTTTCATATGCGAAAGGCGCAATGCAATTATGCATATTAATATGCAAGTAGTCATGTTGTTTTTGTAGTAGTCAAAGTGCGACGGCCATCAAATTCGCGTGTGGAAGTTGCAAGATATTTTTCTCATGCCCTCAAAGTGGCCACTACGCCACAACCAACCAACACAGCTGTCAGCGTCGCAAAGATTAAGAAAGGGAAGATGAGCAGATCGCAATGAGGAAGGTAAGTGCCACCTTGGCGGCCAAAGCACAGAAGTCGATGTCGCCAATCGTGGAGAAACATATTTACTACTGAAATAACAACAACAATATAAAAACGACGTCAGCAACAATAAGAGTTTCGGACATCAATAATATGGCCTTAAGGCTAGGACGATGGCATTTGGATTACATGTAGAAGAACATCTAAGCACACACTCAGACAGATACTCTGCAGTTAAAGCAACTAGTAGCAAGCAACCTCAAAACTAGTACGAACCACAAATACGTAGCAAAGTATCTGGTTTCCATATAAAAGGGACTGGTATTGTTGATGGAAGTTGGTCAGATTTTGACTTGATCAAACAAATCGTTCCAGCAACAGTCGGATTACACCTTTTTCAAAAAGTGCGTAAAAGGTTCTTCAGAGACCGTAAAATGTACCTCAAAATAATCAATTGTACTTCAGAAATCGTAAAACGTATTTCAGAATAGTCAATTGTACTTCAGAATAATCAATTGTACTTTAAAAACTGTAAAATGTACTACAGAATAATCAATTGTGTTTCAAAAACCGTAAATTGTACTTCAGAAACTGTAAATTGTTCTTCAGAAATGGTAACACCCTATTAACTCTGCAGCTTCTGAGTTACAATTTACGGTTTCTGAAATACTCGTACAATTGATTATTCTGTAGTACATTTTACAGTTTTTAAAGTACAATTGATTTTTGAAGTGCAATTGACTTTTCTGAAATACATTTTACAGTTTCTGAAACACAAATGACTATTCTGAAATACACTTAACGATTTCTGAAGTGCAATTGACTTTTCTGAAGAACATTTTACAGTCTCTGAAATGCAAATGACTATTCTGAAATACATTTAACGATTTCTGAAGTACAACTGATTTTGTTGAAATACATTTTACAGTTTCTGAAATACAAATGACTATTCTGAAATACATTTAACGATTTCTGAAGTGCAATTGACTTTTCTGAAGTACATTTTACAGTTTCTGAAATACAAATGCCTATTCTGAAATACATTTAACGATTTCTGAAGTGCAATTGACTTTTCTGAAGAACATTTTACAGTTTCTGAAATACAAATGACTATTCGGAAATACATTTAACGATTTCTGAAGTACAATTGACTATTCTGAAGTAAATTTTTTCGGATTCTGAAGTACACTTGGAAAAGGTGTAGTACCAGAGAGAGATTTACGTTTGGAAGCTGTCTCTAGGTTTTGCTGAAATCCTAAAGATTTTAAGTTGCTACAAGTGAGGTATTTTCGGACTAGCCCGATGTATTTAAAATAATTGTAGTTGTTAACTAGTATATTTTTGGACTAGTTTCGTGGTATCTGCGGCCAGCAAGTGTGCTCATGTACGTTAAACTGGGCAAAAAAATATAATTTTTGAAGTAAACTTCTAGCCGGCGATTGAAAGCGAGTTTGGAATTTTTTGGGAATAGATCGACAGTTTTTATTGATGCAACGGAAATAAAAAAATATAACAGAGTATAGTGATAGAATTCGGGTAACACAAAATCTAGAAGACAGCTTATTGTAGCAGAATTAAACAAGTTTTTGGGTAATTTTGGGAATTTTTACGGGTAATTTCGGGACTATTTCTGAGCTCTTTCCGGATCAATTCAGAATTGTTTTCGAGGTAATTTTGGGACTTTTTGGGATCATTCCTGGACTATTTCGGGATTTTTACTATGCCATTTCCGCATCATTTCGGAATTGTTTTCGGAAATATTTTGAGGATTATTTACAGAATAATTTTCACGATTTTTTAGGAATTTGGGGATACTTTCAGGATCATTTCGGGACTGTGGCGGGGGGTTTTTCCAAAACAATTCAAAAGTGTGGTCATAATATTTTCGTGAACATTTGGAGTGGTTTTTTGGACTTTTTCGTGAGCATTTAGAAACTTTGTCCGCATCATTTTGGGACTATTTCGAAATGATTGTGAAAAGGTCCCAAAAAGAGCCCGAAAACAATCCAAAAATGACATCGATATAGTAAGAAGTTAGTTTCTATAAAGTGAATTGCAAAATAGTTCGACCCGTGCGCCAACGAGCGTAAATTTTTCTTTCAATTATTGCAGTCTCACCGGGTTCTAAACTACTATAGATCACCGGGACGTTATTCACAAGTCTAACCACTTAATTAACCTCTTTTTCAGGGATTTTTGTTATATTTGGTTAGCGGAATTCCAATTTCTAGATATTATATTGTCAATGAGTCCTGAACTATGTGTTAATCTTCGAAACGCTAGGTCGGCGGAAAGTTAGTTTAAAAACGATCGCAAAATTACAAATCGTAAATTAATTTTTTAAATAGTAGCTAGATGCGTGCGCCACCTACCGATATCCTGCGATAAAGTGTTGCATTGCCACGAAGTTTTGAACTACAAGTGAAGTTATCTTTAGTTCACGGTGAAGTTGCTCAAAAATCAATTACAAGATCAGCGGTTCTCAGCAATTTTCAGTTATTTCAACAAGCGACTCCTAGCGAAATTTTCTTATCAAGTGTATCGTCATCGTGTCTTATTTTTAAGTCCCTAGGTCACCGGTAAGTTAGTTAAAATCGATTGCAAGATTCATAATTTCAACAGAATTTTGTAAATATCTACAAGGTGGCGCAAAAGTAAGCTTCCGATGTTCAGCATATCGGTTGTGGCACGTGCAGTGTGTGCTGTTGCACCGTCTCGTTGGAACCACATGTTTTCCAATCCCAATTCATCAAGTTGCTGCAAAAAGAACTCGTTGATCATTGCTCTGTAGCGCTCACCATTCACAGTAACCGTTTGGCCCCGACCCTAAAAACAGAACTGACTTTAGGGGCCAATCGCAAAATTTATAGCATTTTCTGATAGGAGGATTACTTTTGCGCCACCCTGTAGATCTGTGCGCCACCTAGTGCAATTTTTAAGCAAATATTGCCTTATATTGGTGCTCTGACCTGTATGAAAAGTTTCGAGGGTCTAAGTAACCGGAAAGTTACACAAAAATCGATTGCAAAATAAACCCCGTTTTTCAGTTATCTGCATCAGTGCGCCACCTAGCGGGAAGTTGTTTATAACTGAAGTTGAGATTCCAAGTTTTAAATGAAATTTCCATGTATCGCGGTCCGTCAATATAATTTAAAAAAAGTGGTTTTTTGGTCCAGTCTAATGTACATACTGATGGAGTTTGCATACAGAAAAACTTGCATGTAGCATGATTAGCCTTGCTTCGTCTTCTATTTAGGCTCAACAACTTGGCGCGCTTCTTCTATTTTTATTTGGCATCATTCGCTGCCACCATTCACATTCACCGCCTTAGCCATAATAAATGTCACAATTAATTGGATTTTAATTGTCTGTTAAGCAGCGAAATTAAGTGCGCACCCAATAGCCAAACAATTGGTTGTATCAAAGCGGATGCCCAAACACACCCCACTACAATGAATGACGCACGCAGCGTCTATGGGCGGTACGATCTTGTAACTGCAATTGGTTGCCAAACGCATTTATGCAATTTGTTGTTGTTGCGAGATGCAAAGAAGATGAAGAACAATTACACAAATGCACATCTCTTTGCTGATTTGGTTTATTGTGAATGGCTTTGGCATGCAACTGGGCTTACGCGAGTCCGCGTCTTTTGCCAAACGAATGCGAGTGCCTGAATTATTGGGCATCTAAACATGAGCAATTGTGGGAAATTAGCGGAAGATGTGAGCAAGTTTATTAACTTTTTTTTGCCTATTTCTTGGTATTATACATAGTAATAATAATCATTTTAGCACGGTTGGGATGCCGACTGCTTTTGAGCTCACATTCTCATTTGATTTGTGCTGTGTTATTAATTGGAACTGCACTCAAAGCAAAAAAAGAAAGTTCTTAACAAGTTAAAAACAAGCTCATTTGATGACGACAGCCTCTTTAGCGCGTATTATTCATCTTAAGCCGTGAACGACGAGCTTGCGCTAATAAGAGCCCGTCCTTGATTCGATTTTTTTTTTTTCATGTAGAGTTTTGGGCAACTATATATGAAGGTATCTTTTTCAAGTCCCGCCAAGTCGACATTAAAAGTTTTTTTTTTTTCCAAAACAGGCAGACCCTCGGCAATGGTCGGTAACCCTGCGAGTCTGCAAAGAAAAAGTTTCTCAGCAAAAATTCATCTACTTGGCAGATGCCGCCCGGACTTCTCATAAAACATATAGCATCCAAAAATGTCTGAAGAAAAATTGAGAAACAGCAGATCACATATTTGAAGAGCAGCTTGGCTCTTCTCGGAGGTGATTAATTCATTCATTGGAGCTTGACAACGTAGGCGATTTTGGCCGTTGCTTTAAATGACACCTATTGGAAATACCCAGGGAGGCAAAATCAGCTCCCACAAGTTTCTATACCTTTCATGAACATGAAATGGTATTATAACTTTGGTCCGATGTTTGTAAGTATGAGAAGAAGAAGAGATAGACCCACCAATAAGTATACCGAAATGATCAGGTCGATGCGCTGAGTCGATTTAGCCATGCCCGTCTGTCTGTTTGTTCGCAAACTTGTTCCTCAGTTTTTGAGATATCTTGATGAAATTAGGTATGGAGCCGCCATTTTGCATGCGATTAATTATTTGTCGGGATCAGCAAGATCCGAGCAATACAACGCATAGCTTCCATAATAATAATAATAATAATCGATAGTTTCGATGAATGGGGTTTTGGCCATACATTTTGCAATTAAAAAGCTAGGAACCTAAAATATTGTAGGTTTGGTTTTTATTATATCTGTAATGTGTGTACTGAAAATCCACTAGATCGAACGAACATACAATATAGCTCCCAAACGATCGATAGTTTCGATAAATGGGTTCTGGGCTATAAATTTTGCAATTAAAAAGTTAGGAACGTAAAATTTTGCAGGTTTGGTACTTATTATATACGTAATGTGTGTAGTGAAAATCAGCCAGATCGGACCTACATAGCATATAGCTCCTATACAATTGATTGTTCCGATAAATGGGATTTGGGCTATGTATCTTGAAATTATTAGCTTTGCAGAGTTTTTACTAATTGTGAGTAAGGATCGTCGAAGACAGCCCTTTCCTTACTTGTTTCAACTCGACCAAGCCCAACGTTTAACTATGCTGTCAAAGACGATTACTGGTGTCAGTAGGAGGAGCTATAACATAAACTAGGCTGACTTATCATTAAATGCGCTTGCCTACCACTTTAGTGGTAGAAGTCCGAACACAGTTTTCCGAATTTAAAGGTTTTAATTATTGATTTATTTTGCTCTGTTGTTTTTCCGACAGGGTGGAAAGTTAATATATATTGGAATGATTTTCCGTCATCTCTTGTCAAATTTGGTTTTGTAACAAACCGGTTTCGGCGTTCCGCCATCCTCAATATCTGTGAATGCTGGAGCAGGTAATGTTAATATGCGTCAGTTTATTATGGTGTGTCTAAATGGATGCCTGTACTTAGGGTTGTTTTTACACGCTCGATAGCTAAGTGATAGGTTGAGGTAGGTCGAAATCGGTGATTTTTCCCCTGTCAGTTTATTTTGTGGGTTCGTTTGTTCTTTGTTACTTGTTTTGGTGCTGTACCTGCGGTATTGCTTCGTTTTTCGTAAATTAGCTTTAAAGGTCCAAATATATTTTTAGAGCTAGTGTTTGCTTGTTCGTTTATTATTCTTCCGTCAAATGTTTTCAGTTTGTATATTTTCATGTTTTCAAGTACATTTTATATTCGAGCCGCTTTTTTAAAGTTTGCTGGGGTGCATTTGTTTTCAAACATGTGATTTGGGAAGTTAGATTCTAGTACGTTTGTGGCTTTCTTGGTTTTTTGTTGTAGTCCCTGATGTGCTCTCGGAATCGTGTACTAATTTTTTAATAATTTATATAATAACTTTTGAATTTTATTATTTAAAAAAAATTTTTTTTTTCTTTTAAGAGTCGCATATGAGTATTTTTTTTTCAACTGATCCAGATTTTCTAAAAAATATGACAGTACACCTTCGATTTGAGACATGATCTGTCAACGTTAGGGCTTTTTCGTAAACTTATGAAAACCTATACTCACTGATATCATCAAATGTCGGCTTGTATTAATGCTATAGACTACATCTTAACACCATTTGAAAGCTAATGAATCGAGCTTTACAGGTTTTTTTTATATATTTTATTTCTTGAACTAGATTTATTCTTTTTTAAACAATTTGATTTATCACAGCGTTACCATTAACATTTTTAATTCTAAATAATTGCATCCGATTCCTTATTAAATTCTCTACAAAATCAATGTATTTAGAAAATGGTATGAATATAACAGACTTTTAACGAAACATATATGACGAACTCTACTTTTTTGTATCAAAAACTGCTCCACTTTTTCAAAACTTTACACGTTTTAAAAATATATAAAATAAAAAAATTTATTGCTGGGTCCGTATACCCCACAAAAAAAAAATACCTACAAAATTTTCGCATTTGTTTCAATACACAAAAGGCATTCCACCGCAACGTCACGGGCAAGTCAATAACATATAACGGCAAACGACAAAAACAAATGCCGACAGCAAAAAAGGACACCGGCAGCAAACGATATCCTGAGCTTCGCAGTTGTTGGCCCAACTCCATTTCGTTTTTACTTTTGGGTTTTTCGGCAAAGCAAAATTTGTGGATGTTGTTGGCTTATCCTTAGAAGCGACTAAAGCAACGACACTGTCACTGCTTAATTTTTTTTGCGCCTTCTCGTTGTGTCGCTTTTGTTCGCCTTCTGGTCTTTACTTTAATTTTCTACATATAAATAAATAAATATAAATACATAAAGAACTCACATGTCTATGTACTATCTATTTATGTATGTACTCATACTCACCAAAATAGCTTTTTCACTTACGTGGGTTTATACCCAGAAACTCCTTTCCTTTTTTTTGAGTTTTTGCTGTCATTTTGCATTGGGTTCCCTTGACGCATTTGACGTCGGAGGCGCTATCGTCATCTTCTACTTGTCGGTGTCGCTTCTGGTGGTGTTTTTGCTATTACTGTTGCATTTTGTGTACGAAAACGGTCATTGAACTTAGCAGGAGGCACAGTGGAGCAAAATAGAGAATGAAAATCTAAAAAATATTAAATTAATAATAATAAATTAATTTTACTACTTGGATCGTGGAGGCTAATGTCAATGTAACTGTGGAACTTGCTGCTACCTGGCCCCAAAACAACCTTACTTCTACTTGTTAGGCCAAACGGGGTCGTCGCAGGAGATTTTAACGCCAGAGCAGTGGAATGGGAAATGCCCAAAACAAATACCAAGGGAAAGTTAATTCTATAAATGGCAGCCCGGATCCGTATGGTCGTCCTGAGCACTGGCACGACGCCGACATACCGACGACCAGGTTTTTTGTTTTCGATTTCTGACATAACTCTCCTCTCAGAAAGTCTTTTGCCAAACGCGGTTGGATGGAGATTGATGGAAGACTTTACTGGCAGCGACCACAAATACATTACATTCCCACTCCACCACCCTGGCCAGAGACAGACAACGAACGCGTCAGACAAATACCTTTAGTGGGATGCATCTGAAGTTGACACCACCACGTTCTCCGTTGCGGTACTGGCGAACGCCCGACAGGTAACCGACAGTACCAAAGCTGGCCACATGGCCATATTTGTCCTGTCCTCTAGATCAAACCATAAACATGGTAGCCAACTTTAACGAGGATTTATCCTCTATCAATTCCTGGGCGTCACAAAATGGCTTACGCCTTAACGTCGATAAGTGTTACGTGTTACCTATTTGTAAGAAGCACCCTGGCGCCGCAGCTATCCCCCCTTTGTATATAGGAGATCGCGCTATTAAATCGGTCTCGAAGATAACCAACTTAGGCTTCATTATAAATAGTGATCTTACATGTGCGGACCATATAAGCGCCACTGTTGGCAAGGTTTACTATAGTTTACGGAGTCTGCGTATGTCTGCCCAATTTACTCCGGTTGGCATAAGACGAAAGCTTGCTATACAGTTAATCATGCCTATCATCCTCTATGCAGAGCTGGTGTATAGCAAGTTGGACTCTCAGTCTGCGCATAAGCTGGATGTGGCTTTCAACCACGTCACGCGCTATGTGTTCGGGTTAAATAGATTTGAGCATATCTCATCGTGGAGGACTAGGTTGCTAGGGTGTGAACTTTCAGAGTATCTCAAAGCCATAAACTGCACCTTTCTCTGCCAACTCATAAAGGATGAACAACCAAGTTACCTATATGAAAAATTAATATTTCCAAGGTCAACTCGTGTAAGTGACTTGATAGTGCCGCAGTACAATTTTCTCTCCTCTACTAGGCTATTCTTTATCAATGATATACGCTTATGGAACTCGATTCCTGCCACAGTTCGGAAGAGCCTGAACAAAAGCAACACAAAGACAACTCTAATAAATTATTTTGGTAACACTATGATTTGATAAGTGTTTTCTTTCTCTAAGATGTGCTATCTAAAACCCGATATGTTCTTGATTTTTAATTTATTTTATTATGTTATTTTATGCCCCGTAGTCATGGTCAGGATTATGTATGATTTTGAGTTGTTAAGGCACTTTTGCTGATAGCACACGCGAAGTCGAGTTAAGGCTTAAGGCTTTGACTGACCTGGAATCATACTTAAATTTTTGACTATGACTACGGGCCCATGTTTCTATCGTATTTAATTAACTACTTTTAAGCTCACATGTACTGTGTTTTTGACATTTGTATGTGTTATTATCTCCTATTGTTGTACTAAAAAAGAATTCATATTTTCTTATTGTACTAATGTTATAGAATAATAAATGAAATGAAATGAAAATGAAAATGGCGGCTAGAGACCATCCACTGTCTGCGTCATGCTTGCAATGTCTCTATGCCCACTCTGTATGCACGACATAGCTGGGTAATTGATGGAGAGCCTTATAAAGCAACGCCTAACGACATCCCTAGACAATGGGGGGAGGGGGCTATCCCACCGACAACATAGTTTTCGAAAAAGGCACTTCATAAACGATGCCATAGCAAAAGTTTTAGATACAGTCAAGAAAGCCGAGCCACCTGCTGGCTACAGCAAAGGCGGGAATCGGGTTCCTCACGAAGAGAAGAATTCCAACCATCATCAACATGACTGTTGGAGATCAACAGATAGAAACGCATGTCTCCACAAAACATATGCGGGTGAGGCTAGACAGCAAGTTCAGCTTCACATACCACTTTCCAAGCTCATGAGGAAAGGTTGCCAAACAGAGTGGCCTAATGGATGCAATGAAATCCCAGAAGTACCTAGCTACAACGCAGATAAGCTCTCCGAATTAGACGTTGCTGCAGCTCAAGTGAGAGCAGAAGTGTCACAGGAAGATGGACCAGGGAATTAATTCCCGAAGTGGAGCCATGGTTGAAGCAGCCTGATGGAGAGGTCGATGGCCCCATTTTTAACCGGACGGTTACTTTCGTGAATACCTTCATGATCGTGGAGGCATAGACGACGTACTCTATGCCTTCTTGGAATGTGAACAATACGCTCAACGACGACAAGCGACTTATCCCAAAGATCTGCGAAAAAGATATATGTGAAACGGGATAACCGCTGTCTACCCCATTAGTGTGAGAGTAGCCACAGAGCTCACTTGCATACCTGAAGTAATGCTAAACGCGGTCCTGGGTATGGAACAATGCGTGTGCCGTGGAAGCTTAGGTTTTAGTGGGTATTTCTTAAAAAGAAAAAGGGAGTCTAACACTCGGAGAATACCGCCACTAGCGTAGCCAATAACGCCTCTAGAGCATGCGGCCAGTTATAGAGCATTTCCCGCTTCCACGAGCTGAAAAAATTTATAATTTTGCGGCATATGCCTCTGAGGATATTAAGGACGCTATTCTCTTCCATTTTGGCGGCGATGCTTAACTTAAAAAAACCATAACCCATATAAAGGTATTCTGCTCCTCACCATTCCATAGCCGAAGTATATGGACAAAACAACCAGTTCTCGGGACAGTTTCTCATCTAGTACTATTTTAAGATGCCCCGCTTTAAATCCAAGAGTCTCGTACCTTCTCGTTGATAGAAAAGGTAACATTTGAAATGAGCTTACAGGTAGCCTGATTGCAGTCATCAAGTCATATATTAAACATTTCTAAAGCAACAAAAAGTTATCAGTATGCCACAAGAAGTTTCAGCTCCTGCTAACTTTCATTAGAAAAGTAGTATACCACAAGTTGAAGGGAGAGCTCTGTGAAGAGAGTCACTCAGCTTACTGGCTTTGCGTCAACAAATAAAAGTGAGTTCTTTTCATATTCTGCAATATTTATTTTAAGACAAAAGTTTGGTAAACTGACCCACTGTCACTATAATCCCGTGTTGATATCCCTCCTGTATTTTACACTTTTGCGTGCTTATCCTGAGTGTGTCTACTCCACCGTGTCTCTACGTAAAAATGCATGTAAATATAAATTTTTACCAAAATGAACTAAATGCATTTGTGTATATGACGGTGCCTATTTGTCATACCAACAAATTTGGCTATTTTCACTATATCCACGTTTTAGTAAGAAAAACAAAAAAATTGATATTCAGCTGAACCGCAAATGTGTGTGATGTTTCCGATGAAAAAGGTTCATTATCCTGTAAGCCAAACAAAAAAAAAAAAAAAAATTGCGAAACGAATTTTCGCGTTAAGTGCACTCACTTTGCGATTGTGAGAGGCCATGGAGCGATTAACGCATTAAACCCTGTGGGGAATATCTAATGTTGAGCTGTTGCGATTCTAATGTAGTCCGATGTTAGACGGATTCGTTATACATCTATTTGGTTTATGTTCAATATGGTCTATGAAAGAACATTTCGTACTAAAACTATACAAATTTTTGTTGTATATTCCCACTCTACATATCTATATATAATGACCGTAAAAGAATCAAGAAAGCTTCTTTGGTCATTCAAAAATCAAAGACAACACTTTGAGATTGAATATTAAATTTTTGCATATGTCATAGGTAAATTAGCATAGGATCGTCAAATTTTAGGACTCGTAAAGCGAATTTAAGGAACACCCTAGTATACATATACAATTTTTAGATTATAAGGGTCGTCAAAAAACTTAGTGGAATTCCGACGGACCCCATGTACCGAGTAAAACTTTGCAATGATGAAGTCGACATGACTGTTAAAGGACAGCTTCGGTTCAACAATAACCCCTAAGTCTTTAACTTCAACACCATTTTGTAGAATTGTATTCGAAATGTGATATTAACTATGGCGAAAATTCAGGATTTTAGCCAAGGTCATTTGAGAACGTAGACACCAAGAATGAACCACGTCTAAATCCTGTTGAAGCTTAACTTCATTAGCTTCGTCTTTGAATATTGCGTATATTATAAGATTAGTACCTATTTTAATGTTTAACGTAGGCCGGTTAAAAGTATGACTGAACTTTTCACCTCAGAAGGCATTGTTGATATCTCAAAACTATTCCATTGAAACGGTTGCTTCGAGCCAGCTGAGGTTGATTCAAAGAATTCAAGTGGAAACATAAAGTGGCACCCCTACTAAGAAATGTGTTTTTACATACGCAGGAAAATAACTTTCATATGATACCAATATTGGCATATTTCATTTCGTTTAAAAAAATCAGATAGGTGGCAACCACGTAAAAACATTATTTGTGGCAACCCCGTAAAAACATTCTATGTGGCAACACCTCGGGAAAAATCCTATGTAGCAACACCTCCGAAAAAATGCTTAGTACGTGGTATCGGTTGAGCCGTTACGTTTCGAGTGTAGCTCGTTATAGTTTAGAAGATATAATAAGCTCAGATGACAACAATAACTGGCAACTCTACTTAGAAATATTTTTTTTTTAATACGCTGGAAAATACCTTTCATTTGATACCCATTTTGGCATATTTCATTTATTTTAAAAAAAATTCAGATAGGTGGAAACTCCGCTAAAATATTCTATGTGGCAACACCTAGATATAAATTTTTAGAATGTTACTCTTTGTACATACCAAATTACATCCAAATCGGTTAGGCCGTTTTCGAGATAGTCTGGATATACAAATATACAAGAATAGCTCGTTTAAAGTTATAAGATATGCGTAAGATGAAAAGAACAAATAGTAGGGGGCCTAAAACGCTGCTTTGCGGAACATCAGATGATGCAATGGAAGGTTCTGAGAAGGTTTTCGAGTAGAGCTGTATGACAGACTTTATTAAAGGCTCTCCAGAAGTCTTTGTATACACATTCAATCTAGAAGCCAGTCGAGAAGGCAATATTGCAGTATTCAGAGAATACAGTTAAATTCGTGGCCCAGAGCCGACCAGACACAAACTTATGTTGGTTGTGGCAAATAAGCGACTTGATGGCAAAGCAGAGCTTATGTTTTACAATGCTTAGAAATAGTAGAAAGCTTCGAGATGGGTCTATAGTTGCAGACATCGTTTTTTTTACCAGATTTAAGATAGGAACTATGAAAGCTCCTTTCCAATCAGCAAAGAAGGTGACTTTAGCGAAAGATTTATTGAAAAGGATTTTAAAATTTTCAATGAAAGCAGAACATGTTTTAAAAAGGACGGACGAGAGGCCATCAACATCGGTTTTAGATTAGGGCTTGAGTATCTTCTGTAGATAAGGTAAGACTACCGCAAAGTTTATAGGGAGTGGATATTAATACAGCTCCATTATCTTTTCTACTTTGCTGAAATAGATTACAATTACCCCGTTTAGATCCATTTTTTTCATTAGCTGTCGATTTGGCTTTTGAAGGAGACTAACTAGGTGATATTTACGAATATCGTAAAAAAAATTGTTACTGAATAGCAAAATAGTTCAGATTATGGCTTAGAAAAATTTCGTGCTGCCAATTTTTACAAAAGCTTCTGCAGTTCACAGCTGTGGAACTGTTTTTTTTCCAACTTTTAGTTACAATCGAATTAGTTCCTGTTTGGCACTGCAGCTGTAGTTTTCAACTAGAAATCTCGCAAAACTGTCCCTACAGGGACACATTCAAGCACACATCGACAAATATTCACCAACGCCAGCGCTAAGAATAGGTGAAATAAGAAACACGTGAAGTCGCTTTGTAGGCGTAATCAACCACGCCGTTTCATTGACTTGACGTTTTAACTAAACAAAGAAAAATGGTTCAAGAGTTTATAGTTCGTTGAACTTAGATATTGGAGGGTGTAGATTAAAATAAAGGGGTTGGAGTCCAAATAAATAAAAACAAATTAAGAAACTCTTACCAGGTGTAAGCTTAATTGGATATAACTACCGAAAAAATTAATAAAAATGTTTGTTTTTGATTACGTGAGTAAATTCTTTTCCTTGCACATTGTGGCTGTGCACTGCCCTCATGTGGCCCAATGAATCGAGGTTGATGCCATAGTGCATCATAACAAGTGTGATATCCAAACCTTAAATGCCAAATTTAGCAATCAGTCTTGTTCAACTGGATTTTAAAGTTACTAGTACCTAGGCGACCGAGATTTGCTCGACATTTTCAAGGTTCCCATACAATTTAGTTTGATTTAGATACTCATCAGAATTAAATAAAGGGCACAGCAGTGTGTAACCCTATACACGTTTCTCTTTTGGGGATCAGTGCCTCTCCAAAGGGGTTTAGATCGTTATCTGCGGAGACCAAGCTAACGAGCTCCATTGATGAGCTATGAGCACAGATCAATGGTTATCTCCCGGCCCTATAGAGGATTTTGAACGAATTTCGTTTTAATCTAGGAAGCGAATAGGAGCTTAAGGGTGTAAAGCGGAATTTCGTTAAGTAAAAAAAGAATGAAAAGAATTAAGCGGAACTGATTTTCTTTTGTTCAACATTAATGATCTGTCATCATTAACAAATATCGATTCTGCAACTGATTGATTGACTGTCTGAGGAAATATTTCGTCTTTGTTTGAATTCCTTTCCATGCATCTTACAAACTTATAACTCTCGTATTTAAGAATGCATGTCTACCTACGCACGTGCCACTGACGGACGTTGCCTTCCAGTGTTGTAATGGCTCCGTCAGGCAAAAATTATGTACCTACATCTATATTAAATGTGTCCGTATTAACTTGGCTAACACTCGAAACACACACACACATACATACATACGCACGACAGTGCCAACGACATTAAAACGATTCGGCGCACGTGCCTCCAGATAATTTAAGGATTCGCGTGGCAAAATTTGTACAAAGCAAAAAAAAAATAAAATAACAAATAAAAACAATAACAAAAATATATTATTACCTACCTACATATATGTATTAAGTTTGGTAAGAAGTCAATGGCCTTTTGGTATTGCGTCGCGTCTACCGTTATATATAGCTTGTTGCGTTATTATGCCGCCTGTCGGTTTGAATTCGTTCTTCTTGTGCCGAAGTTGATGGCACATCAATTGTCCTAGTGGATACTTCATGTTGTCTTTATCATATTTTTTCGTACGAATTCGAAAGAAAGAAATACATTTTTATATATATACTCGTATAACTTATTTATAGATATATATATGCATAATATAAGGGACATTGTATACATGTATAAACAAACATATGTGTGTGCTTAGCGCTAATCCAATAAACCAGAGAAAATAAATGTTCGAAACTTTGAGAAAATGTAGAGCGGACTTCGATTCGAATTCGAAGCTGGGCAATTACTCTATTCGAAAGAAAATTTGTTCGATTTCGAATGATTTGTACTCTGTAGAAAATTTTCAAGCAGAACTCATTCGTTGTTCGAGTTCCATTCTGTTCCCTTCGGATTTGATCTATCGCTCGTTGAAATTTAGTACTGTAAATATCGATAACATGTGCCAAAATGATCGAAAGTTAGGAAGTTCTTTTCGACATGAATTTAGCATACGGAAATCCACAAAAATGTTATTTCTTATATATTCACGAAACGACCTCAAGGCCAAGAATAATAATTTTTCACTTTTTAATTTTTATGAAAATTAATATTGTTTTTATTTTTTTAATAATCATTTTTAATTAATTATAAAATTTTTTTTTTAATTAAATAGAGTAGAAAAAATGTCTAGAGACAACCGCCGTAGCTTTTCTTATAGATCCACTTCGGAAGCTGCTAAGCTTCTTCATCGGAGAAATTTTGGCACGCATTGCTAACCATTAAGCTAACAATACGCTGGTTTTGATGTCATCTAAACTCCTAGTTCTATTCTTCTTTACCATATGCATGAACCACTTCTGCCATTTGACAGTTAGTAGTGTGATCATGATGGATTTTTTGACAGATCTGTTTTATCATCATCAGCAGAACTATTATTTCTTATGATTAAAATAACTAAAGTAGTGTTTTTTTTTTAATCAAAAAATCATTTTTATAGCCGAAAGAGTTAAGCAATCGTGGTTGAAGAATGTTAGGTAAACAATTGAAAAAATTAAAAAAAAACATTTTGTTAGAGTAGGAATATTTATATATTTAAAAATTTAAATATTTTTTTAATAAAATAAAATTAGACTGTCCGAGGACTTATTTTCGAACCTGCGATCGCACACGCGGTACTGGAGGTGATTATCACCTGCGCTAATGCGACATATCCAGCATTTCTGTCTAATACTGACTTTCGAATAGGACTACAGAGTAAGGCCACTTTGAGATCTTAAAATGCTCATCTCAAATAACCATTTGATAACGCTAAAAAACGGATAATCGAGAGGCATTTGAGAACTAGCGATGGATATTTGATTTGGATGTCATATGGTGGTGTCATATCTCTCATTATTATTTATTTTCTACTAGTAGTGGGACTATTTTCGAATAAATACTATTCGAATAAACAAATAAAAAAATATTCGTTTCAAAAAATTCGCATAGTATTTATCCGAATAGTTTATCCGTTTATTCGAATAGTTGTCATTTATTCGAATAATACTATTCGAACAAAAGCACAAATTATTCGAATAAATATTATTCACATTTTTAATATAATTTGAAAAAATGGATTTTTTATTCCAATCATTTTTATTCCAATAGTCCCATGCCTACTTTCTACATTTCGGTACTCCATTTGTCAGCAGAAGGACCATAAGGTCAAATCCCGTACTAGAAAACCTGTTAAAACTGAAAATGCGCTGAGAGCGAGAGAGTAACACTAAAAGGTTTGAATGCTCGTAATTTTAGCATTTGACACTTATTCATTAGTTCATTTATTTTTAACCAGGACCATTTTTTACGTATTTCATAAGTTACCTAATGTGAAGCTTGGGAATTTAGTTTCCTTTTGTTCAAAATTTTTTTTACACAACAGCTGATCGATTGACAGTTTTGCCAAGAAGAAGTCAGTAAAAATTCTTCAGGCTTAGGGACACGATATCGAATGTAAAGTATCGATACTGTACTCATTTAAAGTATCGCTGTACAAGTATCGGGTATCCGATAGTATCGAAACAAAACGACTCGATACTCAAAGTATCGATTTTAAATATACTGATAACAAGCAGTTCAATAACGAAATGCAAAATTTGTACCTTAAAATAGGTATGTTATGTTCCTATTGGAAGCTGTGTCTTTCGTTGGAATTCTGGATATCCTAACGATAAAAAAAGTAATTTATACATGCATACATATTTATTTATAATGAATAAGATTATGCATAAAGATATGTACCTTAAGTTTCTGTTTACACTGGCTTAAATCTAAATACAGTAGACAGAATAAGTCTGACTTCAGGTAGTTTTTTTTGCCATGTTCACCAATTTTGGTTCCAGTGAAATAATTCTCCAAATACACGGTGGCGCAAAAGTAATCCTCCTATCAGAAAATGCTATAAATTTTGCGATTGGCCCCTAAAGTCAGTTCTGTTTTGACATTTGTGTAGTAAACACATGCGAAATACACTTTAATAAACCATGTTACGCTACACTGCTCCAGAACGCGGAATATTGCTGACTATTTATTTGACCAATAATCCGTCGGGGCCAAACGGTTACTGTGAATGGTGAGCGCCACAGAGCAATGATCAAAGAGTTCTTTTTGCCGCAACTTGATGAATTGGGATTGGAAAACATGTGGTTCCAACAAGACGGTGCAACAGGACACACTGCACGTGCCACAACCGATAGGCTGAACATCGGAAGCTTACTTTTGCGCCACCTTGTATATAGGTTGAATTAAATATGAAAAATGTAAATTATAGTTTAAAATGAACTTCCATCAAAATGTTTGGGGTTTTCTCGGAATTTTTGAGAGTTTTTGAAATATAGAAAAATTTTCCCGTTTTATTTTCCTTCGATTCGAGCCACAAGTTGGAGAGGGTCAACCACCAGAACAGGGTTTTTGATCTGTTAGTCTTTTCTATTGTATATTGCCGCATTTTTCTAAAAATTCGATACTATACCGGGGTCTAAATACTCGATGCCACAAAGTATCGCTATAAAAGTATCGAGTACAAAATATCGGTATCGAATGGCAAAAGTATCGATATGGTATCGTATCGTATCAAAATTCGTGTCCCTATTCAAGCTAAAACTTGCTACTTCTGACTAAGAGAACAATTTTTACTCTCATTTATGCGCTCTCAGTAGACAGGAGAACCGCTTACGGGATTGAATTACTGCAGCTTCTCACACATGCTGACTGTTTCTCACTCGGACGCCCGAAGTACTGCTACAACAACAACAATTGCGTATGAGCTTACTTCTCAAATACTACTCCAATGGCGACAGAACAAAAATGTTTATTGGGATAATAGTTAAAAATGCGTTAACATTTTATTAGCTGACGCCATGACGCAACCATTACGAACACTATCACATACATACTTACTTGCATACAAATTGACGAAACCATTGTCAAATGTCTATAATAAATATATATATTTGTGTTTGGGTTACTCTGCGGTTCACTGAGCTATTTCATGCGTCTGTATTTGTTTTTGCACTAAGCCACATTTATGCATGTAATTGTGCCTCGATTGACGGGTGGCAGGTGGGCAGGACATTGAACGTCTGTTTGATGTCTGCCAAAGTGCGGTGTTTTCTGCCTGTTAGGTTGGTTGTGGCATTTAATAGGAAAACCTTAAAATATAGTATTAAATTAGCAGTTATTTGCGGTAAGTCTGAGGTAAGTATATTTTGCATATTCCATATTCCAGGCCAAGTCATCCTCCAACTGCTTTTCCATGTGAGTGAAGGTCTCCCCATAAATCCGCTACCGAATTCGAGTTTAGATGGGAAAACCTTCTTGGTCGGGGCTTCCCTTTTCATTCGCATAACGTGACCTAACCGGCGAAGACTTTGAACTTTAATTCGTCTAAAGTAGGATTTGTTTACAAAAGCAGTTCTTGTGTTCTGAAATATATACGAAGTCACTTACAGTTTAAAATTTGTAACTATCCACAATGGCTTAGTTTAGGAATGCTGATTCTTCACTCGATGAGGGAAAATACTTTTTCTTGCCAGCCTTTGTAACGTGACCCAACAGACTTTAAAACGAAACCTCAAACCACTTCCCGACAAAATACTTAACAGTAGCATTGGAAGTATCATTATTAGAATAGTAGTAGATTGACTTCTTCTAAGAGGGCAGGCGGAGTCACTGATCCAAGAAGGAATAAGGTGCTTTTAGTATTGTAGCATCTGAAATAAATTCTTGTTTTTCGGGAAGTCGAAAATCTCGACGTGGTTATCGTATTCGCGGATGACTTTTCGATGCAGTTCGATATAGTAGGTGATACTACATCTTCAAGAAAAGGCGGGATCTATTGCGGCCTTTATGCATCCAATGAATTTCACAAATAAAAAAGACAAGCGAACAGTTCTTTGATCATGTCTGCCGCTAGATTCGAACCTTGCATTTCTTAGTTATACGTCCTACACATAGAAAAGTTAATAAAAAAAAATGTGAGATACTTTAGAGAAACATTTTTCATATACAGTTGTGTTCAATATAATAGTAGTGAAATTAAATTTGATAACGTTCGACGAAACAAGAAGAAGCTGTGTTTTTAATAATTTTCATTTAAAATAAAGCGAATTCCAATAACAGAAACCATATAACAAGAAATTTAAAAGTTTACCAAAGCTCAGTAAAGTTAATAAATTTTTTAAAAGTTTACATCAATATATCAATATTTTTGTGAAGAATTTTTCGAAAATTTTCGAATTTGAGTACGCAGTTCTATAGCTCTTTCAATTTCAATAATGTGCAAGCTAAAAGTACCTCAACATTTCCACTGAATTTTTAGAACTTTTTTTGCAGAGGTTGTTGGGTACTATTTTTCATACAAATTTGATTTTCCTTCATGCGTTGCATGAAAGAAATCGCTCAGTACCTTTGACGTAAAAAGTTCTGAAAATTCGGGGAAATTGTTGAACAAGTTCTAACTTGCACAATGTTATACGAAAATGGATTGGGCTAAAAAACTGCGTATTCAAAAATTTTCTAGAAGTTCGGCCAAAAAATTTGATGGCAATTTTTTAAAGTTTAATTAACTTTATTGAACTTTGTGTAAACTTTGAAATTTTTTTAATGCGGTTTCTGTTATGAAATTCGTTATATTTTGAATGAAAATTATTCAAATCAAAGCATCTTTTTATATCGTCGAACGATATCTATTTTAGCTAGACTACTATTATATTGAACACAGTTGTACATTACCAGGTGAGACGTGAGCTCAGATGTCAGTCCATATGTGAGATATTCCATTGTAGAATTTACCGCTTACCTAAGCTGAAATAGCTTAGCAAGTGACATTAATTTAGTAGTGGATCAGGGGGGTTACTCTGTATCGCGATACGAAAGGCAATGCGATGCGAAAATCAAATGCGATTCTATAACCAAGTGTCACTCTTTATTGCTATCGCATTGCGAACAATGTTGCATACTTTAGCTTTTGGTTCTTTTCATGTTGGGGTAGGCATTACTGTCAGAAATATCAACGAATGTGAGAAAAAAACATAGAAAAATTTGTCGTTTACATTTATTTAGAAATTTCAAGTTTTTGTAAACAAATAAATAAAATAATTGATTAAATTTGTTTAATTATTAAAAATTATTGTAGGAGATTCTGAATATTCCCTAGAGCCGTGATTATTAACACCTTTTAGAAACCCTGCAGAGAACTCCGCCCAACTTATGTACCTCAACGGTAATTGTTTCATTTAGGAGACAACTGCTAAAACTCGTCCAAAAATGTCAGGAGAGGTATCAAACCACGCGTTTGACATCGGTATCAACAATCCGAAAGCGTATTTTCGATTTTTTGTTTCAGTGAAAAGTTATTGGTGAAAAACGAAAAGAAGACTGGGTTCCGATCCCAAATAGGGGGCGTGATCCAAGGTATTTCTGCGCAGAACACACTTTTCCACCCTATATCTGTGTCTACAACAACCACATGAAAATGACAGAAAATTTTCAAATTAATTGCAAATATCTCTTGTTGATACCGAGGTCAAAACGCGTCGTTTGGTACCTCTCTCGATATTTTTGGACGCATTTTAGCACTTGTCTCCTAAAGGAAAGTATTATCAAGATAAGTTCTTCCATAAATTTGTTGAAACGTTAAGGTCTTTTGAAGCTTTTAATGATCCTTTGGATAAATCGGGATGTGCTTTCATAAATGCAACAAGAATTTCTAATTGCTTCTGTTGCGTACATTTCGTTTTTGATTTTTCCCTTAAAATATGGAATTATTCTTAGTATGTACATAAAAAAAACATAAACCATAATTGAAATCACATATTTTTTGTAAAACAATTTTTTGGCGGTTTGACTGCCTTTTGTTATAGCGAAGAAAATTCGAATTTTTAAAGCATTTGACATTTGTTTTCGGGATACAGAGTGCAGGGAGTCGAGAGGGAAAAATTGAATGCGAAAGGGAAAAGACAAATGCGAATATGTCAATTTTAGGTTGCGATAGCCGAGTTACAGATGTGATTACAGCAAAGGCGAAACATTTTTCTTTCGCATCGCGAATACAGAGTAACCCCCCAGTAATTTAAATATTCCATTGTAGCTACCACTTCACGGACAAGTATATACTGTTAGCTCAAAACTCAGCCATCTCTTCATAGCGGTTTTAGTACCTTATATCCAGCCTTATCTGATCACATGCTTACCAAAATAACTGCAAGGTACTGGCTAAAGCTTCACATTTAATTTATGGTTCCATAAGCCTTTATGTCAATAACCTATAAAAGATGTGATGACCTTACCTCAGCAAGCCACTCATAAAGCTTATCGATTAGTTACACTTTTTACTAATAATTTTATTACGTCAAATATTGCAAAAACAAAATCTACAAAAGCCACAAAAGATCATCTATTAAAATTTAAAACAAATTAATCAATGAAAATTGCGAAAGCTGGCAAAGTTAAACGCCCCTTATTTTGGGCAATAAAAACTCGAAGTAACAAAAGTTGCGAGTCTATGAACTTTGGTTATTTTAGCAACAAAAATAAATACTTTTGTTGTTGGTGGTCTCTTTTTCTAAGTTTGTGCCTTATTGAAATTCGCACAATTAAGTTTGCAAAAAATAAATTTACATACAATTTCCTTCATTTAGTGTCTGGAGATTCAGCCGATAAGCGGGAATAAAAATCTAAAAGTCTATGTGAAATTTCACGCAATAAATGCAAACGAGGTGTGACCAAAAAGTTCATAGAATTTGCATATGCAACCTCGATTAATATAACGTTAGTACTAGTATTGTGACGAATTCGACGAGTATTCGATTATTAATCCTGGGTTCGATCACTATAAAGTAACTAATAACTAGTTTTATTTACTTGTAATAAACGCAATACAAATTTAAGAGTCTGGTAACTTCACAGTAGTTCACTGTTCAACGCTTGAAAATAAACTGATCAACCTGCCTTGCTTGCCTTATATAGTCCAACAGGGTGCTTGCCCATGCACCGAGAAATTTCTTGGTTGTTCGTTCTTCGTACTCTCGAAGGGTCGGTGTTATTTATTGACATCTCCTCTTTGCCTTGTATTCGTGAACACTCGCGCCATCTCTCTTTCTCTTCCTTGGTACACGCTTGCATGCATAAGCGTAGCCAATGTTATCTCTGTTGTGTGTAACTAGTGGTGGCCGTGTTATTGAGTTAGGGATGGTACATACTTGAGAATAATCGCCACAGTATGTAGGTATGAGGGTCAGAGACTGTATATAGGCTACATCGCTGTAAAAGCTGCTATGGGTATACTTTTCACTTAAGACATATTTTCCATACTGCTGAAAAGGTGGGAGATATCTACACTTCTGGGTTGATGTGTTCAGTTTTCTGAATATCTAAAACTTGCTAAGAGGAAATCTGCTAACTCCAATATACAAATTTTTAAAACTCTTACTATCTACTTTTTTATGCATCGTCGTCGTGGCGGTAAAAGCTTCTAATTCTTGACCTACAAAAATAAGACGTTTGATCTACAATACATGCGGATCTACAAGGGGAAAGGGAGACATTCTAGGAGCGCTCCTAATTTGAGGGAACGACATGAGCACGCAATATGTGAGAAATCGTAGCCTCAGAAATACTTTCACATTTGAATTTGGATGGATATGAGTCGAAAAAGCATAAAATAGGAGACTGAAAAGGGTTAAAATATGAGATGTTTAACTCTTTCGAACCGTATGGTATATACATACACTTAAAGCGCAAATGTCTCTAAAATTGTTTTAAGAAAAGCTACGGGGCTGTGCTATGCACCTGAGCACTTTCTTAATACATACACGGTTAAAATTTTTAACCTAAACTTTAAACTTTTCTGGGCTACATATATGCCAAATTTGGTTTAGAGTTTAAATTGTGCCAGTTTCCAAGAAAATGAGCGTGAAGAAAAGAGTTTAAATTTAAACCAGAAATGTCTTAACAATTAAAAAACATTTTTAGCTGTTGGCAGGATTCTAACCGACACTCCCGGATCAGAGTCGTCTGCTCTACCCACTGAGCGGCGGCGCACACAAAACTGTAAGGACAAAAATTCAATGACTTGAAAAAGCTTTCAGAAATAAATGAAAAGAAATTAAACGAATTTTAGACGTTTGTTTCAGTTCAGTTTTAAATCTAATTCGCAATAAATTCAAAATTGGTGTAGGAAATTTAACGGTTTGGAATTTATTACAAAAACTTTTAAAAATTTGCTTAAACCGATGAATGGTTTAAAATTTAGGCTCAACTTTTTAGCCGGGTACTTAAAACTTTCGTTAGAGTTTGTTTTTATTTGCCTTGGCGCCATCGTCTTTTGGCAGTTATGAAGCACTGAAATTAAAGCAGACCTGTTAAGTAATGATTACTAATGCTTAGTGTAAGGCTATTGGCCAACCGGTTATTGACTATGCTGCGCCCATTGGGTCGCCCAACCTTTTTGACACCAACTGGAGGAAATTGCAAGTCTGCCAAAACACCGCCATCAGAACTGCTACGGGATGCCTACTTATGTCATTTGAGTCTCACCTCCATGAAGAGGAAAATTTGCTCAATGTTCAAGAGCACGCGGCACCCTTGAGTAGACAGTTTTTTCTAAACTGTCATACACCCAGTCATCCAAATCGACATCTATTGGATGAAGCCCCGACCCCCAGAGTAATAAGGATACATCTTCGCAAGCACTACGATGAGATCCGGCACAACATCTCTTTGCCGTTTGATCTGCGTAACCATAGACCGGCTCTAAATGACCTCCACTCTGAGATGGTAGACAGATCCCTGAGATCTCGGCCTGTGAATCCCGTTATCGATATTCAACCACCTGAATTAACTGAAGAGGAGCGTGTACTTCCGAGGGAGACTAGAGTCATGCTAGAACAACCCACCATACCAAACACATGTCCTGCGTGTGGTATGTCCCCTCATCATACCAAACATCTCTACTCCTGTTCAATCAAACTTACTCTTCTAACACCTACATCACTCTGGTCCAAACCTGTGGAAACTGCGCGCTTCCTCGGACTTCCGTTAGAAGAGCCTGATGGCAATTTAGAGTGCTCTTGCCCATTAGGCAGGGCGAAGCACTGTTAACAACAATGCTTAGTTAACTATCTTATCGGTTTCTAATGATTATTTATTTAAGAAAACTAGTAGCAAAAAATCTGAAATAATCAAAAAGGGCCACAAAAAACAGTCAAAAAAATTGTTTCTTTTACTGATTTTTATATTTACTGCTTTTTCGTACAAACAATTTTTGTTGATTTTACGGCCTGCACATTTTCAAGTATTAATGAAACGAGCTCAAGGCCAAGAACAATAATATTTCGCTTTTTAATTTTTATGAAAATGGTTATTGTTTTTATTTTTTTAATAATCATTTCTTAATTAATTATTAAAAGTTGTTTAATTGAATAGAGTAGAAAAAAATTGAGAGACAGCCGCCATAGCTTTTCTTATATGTAGATCCATTTGGGAAGCTGCTAGGCTTCTTTCCCAGAGAAATTTTGGCACACATTGCTAACCATTAGGCCAACAATGCGCTGGTTTTTATGTCATCTAAACTCCTGATTCTACTCTTTTTACCATATACACGAAACAACTCCGCCATTTGGCAGTTAGTAGTGTGATCACGATGGATTTTTTTGGCAGAATCTGTTCTATCATCGGCATCAGAACTGCCTTACCGCGTGCTCTCGATTTTTGTTATTGCTTTTTTGTACCAAAAATTTTAGTTGATTTTTATATTTTTTGATTAATCTTGCATTTTTTGGATTTTTTGTGATTATTTTCTAATTTTATTTATTTCCAATGGCAATCAATTAGTAATTGCGGTTTTCAAACTGAAAGAGCCATCCAATCAATTGGTTATTCAGTTCTAATAGGAATTTAATAGGTAAAATAAAGAAGTCTTTACAAATATTTTCCATTCGATCATGTTGGTTTCCAGAAAAAAGATAAAGTCTTTTCCTTTTTTGTTATTTAAAAAAACTATGTGTGACATTTTTAACCGTGTATGAGTCGAAGAAAACTAGATACCTTAAATGCATGTCTAGTGTAAATTTAAGTTGGGCGGAATTTAAGTGTTTTTTTTTTCAAATTATAAAAATGAAGCTCGTATCCAGAATCGTACAGACATCTCATATAACTTCAGGGCGAAAGTAGTTCAAAACTAAAAACCCTATTTTTTGAGCGCACCTCGTATGCATAAAGGTTTTTGTACTGATGCGTATGCGAAACGCAAAATTCGTCAAAAGTCGAAAGTCAATTAATTTGCACGCCAGGGCATCGTGCGGTATTCACCAAAGACTCGCTACATGCATATGAATGTATGTATGTTTGAGTACAACAACAACAAGAAAATAAAAGCTATAAAATATAACTGAAAAGGTTCAGTAGCAAAGTTGACAGACAAATTTAGGTCAGAATCTATGCGAAATTTTGCAAATGTGGTCATTCACTCTACGCCCGTCGATGATGCGTCCAATCGATAGGCTTCGAACAGCGTTTAGAGAAAAGCGCTTGAACTTAGCAAAATTTGCTAATGAGCTGTGAAATTGTAAGAAACACAAAAAAGGAATAAAAAAGTTAGCATAAAAAATGTAATTATGGAGGTTATAAAACAATGTAGATACTTAAAGAGGCGAGCTAATTTTAAGTCTCAAATTATAGAGCCCCGAAAGCGCTGATAATGAAAATGTAATGCTGAAGATTGGATAAGCTTCGTTTATTAACATTAACATCATTTTTAATGCGAAAAACATGCATAAATTGATGAAGCTACCTAACAAGGCTTCCCCTATATCCGATGTTTTTTCGGTAGAACTGAGAGCGAGAGAGTATCACTAGAAAGTACGGAATGTGACTTATGTCTATTTTATTATAAATGCCAAAAGAAAAAAGAAAATTGAGTAAGCGCTTTGAAATAAAATATGCTTCCTCTACCTCTGACTACTACTGGCAGCTTCTGACTTGAAAAAATATTGGATTCCGCCTTGAGTTAAATCAATATATTTCCACTGAAATCAAACATCACATTTTATACTTTTTTGTGAGGAACTGCACTATTTATTAAAACACAATGCACAATAAAATATAATATTATAAATACTACCTTTTGTCACACAAAAATATTTATCTTTTTATTTCTTTCCTTTTTTATTGTTTTGGCAAAAATTTAGACTAGTGAAAAGCTCGCGTCTTCGGAGCTGTCCGATATGACAGAAAATACGAATGTTGCCATATGTAAAAATTTTGGGTGTGCTTTCAAAATAACCTCAAATGGTTGTCAAACTGAAATCAAATTTTGGCAAAAAATGTTAAAGCTCAATTGGAGAAACATTTCACTTTGAAAATTGAGACATTTCATAAACATCAAAAAAAGTTGGATCTATGCATATTGGGTAGTTTGTATATCTGGGTGTATATGAAAATCGTAGGTAAATTAAAAGCGGCAGAAAAAGTAAACAAAGAACCCAAAAATGTAGAAAAGCGAGGGAGTTTGTTTCCCATAAATTGCCATACCGTTTGAGAGAAGTTACAAAATGTTGCCAAATATTTGACTATAAAATCTGAAGAGGTTAAAATGGTTTCAAGCCCGCCATAACTGAGGACTCTTTTTTCCTTTTAGTCTCATTTCGAATGAGGCATAGAATAACAGAAGTACATTGAATGCGTTTCGGAGAGTCAAGAGCACTATGATTTTCCTCTTCGAAAGCAGGCATAAGCACTAGCGCCAGAAGGTGCTGACTACAGTGGTAAAACTCGTGTAAACTTTTGGAAAATACTTTTGCTTGGGCTTTCTGTCATTTAACATTCGCAGCTAGCCGAAGTAACGAATTTTTCTATTTTATACCTTTCATGAACATGAAATTATATTATTATAACTTTGGTCTGATGTTTGTAAGTATAAGAAAAAGAAGAGATAGACCCACCAATAAGTATGCCGAAATGATCCGAGCGATGAGCTGAGTCGATTTAGCCATGCCCGTCTGTCTGTTTGTACGCAAACTTGTCCCTCAGTTTTTGAGATATCTTGATGAAATTTGGTATGGAGCCGCCATTTTGCATGAGATTAATCATTCGTCGGAATCAGCAAGATCGGAGCAATACAACGCATAGCTCCCATACAATCGATAGTTTCGATAAATGGGGTTTGGGCTATAAACTTTGCAATTAAAAAGCTAGGAACTTTCAATTTGGCGAGTGTAGTTCGTATTACATACGCAATGTGCCCAGTGAAAATCAGCCAGATCGGACCAACATAACATATAGCTCCCATATAATCGATAGTTCCGATTAACAGGGTTCGACCTATAAATATTGAAATTTAAGAGCTAGGAACTTTGACCAACATAACATATAGCTCCCATATAATCGATTGTTCCGATAAGTGGGTTTTGGGCTATATATCTTTAAATTAACAGTTTTGCAGAGTTTGTACTAATTGTAAGTAAGGATCGGACACTTAACACCGTGATGCGTATTCATGAAAGGTATAAAGTCCTCGGCACAGTCGAAAACCGCCCTTTCCTTACTTGTTTCAATACAATTAAATCAATTGATTTAAGGTCTCTCAAATTCAGAAAAACGAATTTTATTATTTTTCATAAAATAATTTTAAGAAAACAACAAATAATATCGCAACTTAGCCCTTCTTCCTCACTCTTAGCTCCATCTCACTTAATATCTTTTATTTATTTTTGCACTATGCCCACAGAGGTCGAGATAAGGACTTAATTTCAAATTCATGAAATTGTGCTTCCCGCGTGTATTGGTAGGTAACCTAACAAAAACTTGAACGAATGAATGTCGATGTGTATCTTTGAGGTCTCTATGCCTCGCCTTTCTCTTCCCAAAATGCTTTCTGCTAGTAACTTGTGCCTTGTCTTTCTCAGCGCGTCAATAGGATGTTGTCACCTTTACAATTGCTGTTGCATTCCCCTGATCACGATGCTCAACGAACCAACTCTACACGGTACAAAATTTGATCATAAATTTTAAACTTTTTGAACTAAAATCAAAACAAATTTTGTTTAAAATTTAAACTAGTCTACTTTTCAGGAACTTTGTGTGTTGGAAAGGGTTTCAAATTGTAACCAAAAAATGTATAACTATAAATAAGCTCAAGGCCAAGAGTAATAATTTTTAATGAATATTTTTATTGTTAT
Organism: Merzomyia westermanni; assembly: GCA_949987695.1. Lineage (NCBI taxonomy): Eukaryota > Metazoa > Arthropoda > Insecta > Diptera > Tephritidae > Merzomyia > Merzomyia westermanni. The sequence goes on along the minus strand of OX465290.1, from coordinate 24,187,441 downwards.
CATTTTCTTAATAATTTTTAATATTTTTTTTAAATTAAGTAAAATCAAATTAATAGTTTTTATAAGAATAGAGAGGCGACATTTAGGGACAACCGCCATAGCTTTTCTTATAGACCCATTTGGGAAGCTGCTAGACTTCTTCATGAGAGATGATGTGGCACTTTCTGTTAACCATTAGGTCAGAACAGAAGCACTTAGCGAACATTTATACTATATTAAATAAAAAAATTAAATAAGTTTCCAAAAATTGGAAATTTTCTTTGAAAATCAAATGTGAACTTTTCGCTTGACTGTTGCTTTATTTTTTGTTGGTCTCAATTCAACATTTTTTTAAGTGAGCAAAAAAGCTTTTTAGCGTCGAAATGAAGGATTAAAAAGGGCTATTTTAAGATTATATACTTTTTATTCAGTTATCTTTTAAGTGAAAAGCCCTGGTAGTGACTTGAAAAGACTTGAATTTATAAAAAAAATTGCAGAGACCCATGAATGCTTTTAAATTTAACCCCACATTTTCAACGGTGTACGAGCGACGCAACAACTACGTTCCGCCGATGCGCGCTACTGTAGAGTCATTCGTTTACAAAAAGCGCACTCTTTTATGGGATTTTTCTTTTAAATGTTTTTTCTTTTTGCTTTTATTGCTTGTGTTGTTATTGTTGCCTTACGTGCCAGCACATTTTTCGTATAGTCGTCGTAGTAGTCAGTCAGTCAGCTGCATCTTCTTCACGAAATTCCCGCAGGCATTTTTTCATTGCGTTTTTCATGTCTCGTGCCAGTGTCGAAGAGGTCAAAAGACAAAATGTAGAAAATGTGCAACAACAAAGGATGAAGATATTTGGTGCGAGTCAAAGAAAATTCAACCATCCTTCTTGGCCGCTAGCGTTTGAAGGACATTTCAAGGAGATTTCATTTCAGCCTTACTTGCATGTAGATAGATAGTTAGATATTCGTAAACTCTCGCAGAATGGCAATAATGATGCGTCATTGCGCCTGAAATGGAATGGCTTCGGCTCTGTTGCAACAGCTAAAAATGGCATTTTGGGACGTTTTATGAACGACGCAGCAGTGAAACGCATACTCCGCGCCTAATGCAATGGTTGGGATGATTTCTTATACTGGCTGGATTGAAGTTTGTGTGAGTTGGGTTTGTGTGAGTTTGATCATACATTTTATGTCCTTCGGCAATGACTTTTGAGTGGAAAATATGATGGCAACGGCTGCGATTCCGTTTTGCCGGTTGATATCGTAAAGCATCTGGTTAGGTTTGAAGAGGTGTAGTGTGGGCGCATAACGGTTGTTTGGCCAAATTAAAATGCATTAACACAAGTGCCGAGTTATAAATATTTTCGTTTATGGCATAGCAGTTTGTCTCAGTACTGCATACTGGAGTTGAAATGTCGGAGATTAAGGGCTATTTTATTGATATGAGATTGTAACTCTATAAGGACAACAGCATTTTCAAAGCCTTTTAAAGTAATAGATGACGTATTTTTAGTTCTGCTGAGCACTTTTTTGTAAACTAAATGAATAGTGAGCTTATCAAATCGTGATCTTTATAAACGAGGTCACAAGCTGGGTAAAATATTGAAATTGAACGCTGCTTCCCTGACATACGAGTATATCAAAGTGCATTTCGGTTCTTTACTGAGAACCAAGATTCGAGAGGTATACTAAATATATCTGATACCCTATGTCGAATTCTAGATATTATAATATCGTCGGCTGAGTCAAAGAGCCATCTATATGTACTAATACTTCAAAACCGCCCTATCTTTGGATTATTGTTCAATCTATAATATTTGATAATTTTGTAACAATAATTGTTGATAAAATCAATGCATTTTCTACATCAAAAAGGTAAAAAATTATTGTAATAATACAAAAAAAAAAACAAAAAATAGTAGCGAAGAGGTAATCGTAAGATGATTTAGTACCAAATCCACGACTGATACTTTCGTCGATCTGACCAAGTTTTCTTTAATCAAATAGATGCCAATATTATATCTATTGCTGTACTTATTAATCTTATAACTTTAAACGAGTTATTCTTGTACAGGGTGGCGCAAAAGTAATCCTCCTATCAGAAAATGCTATAAATTTTGCGATTGGCCCCTAAGGTCAGTTCTGTTTTGACATTTGTGTAGTAAACACATGCGAAATACACGTTAATAAACAATGTTACGCTACACTGCTCCAGAACGCGGAATATTGCTGACTATTTATTTGACCAATAATCGGTCGGGGCCAAACGGTTACTGTGAATGGTGAGCGCTACAAGCAATGATCAACGAGTTCTTTTTGCCGCAACTTGATGAATTGGGATTGGAAAACATGTGGTTCCAACAAGACGGTGCAACAGCATACACTGCACGTGCCACAACCGATATGCTGAACATCGGAAGCTTACTTTTGCGCCACCTTGTATATTTGTATAGTTGTATATTTGTATAGTTGTATATTTGTATATCCACTACTATCTCAGGAACGACTTAACCGATTTGGATGAAATTTGGTATATGGGTAGTATCCTTTGTTCTAAGATTTTCTACTTTGGTGTTGCCACTTGGGGTGGTTCACAGGGTTGCCACCTATATCAATTTTTTTTAAATATTAAGAAATATATGGGAATATGGGTATCAAATGAAAGGTATTTTAGGCCGTATACCAACCAAAGTATTTTTGAGTAGGGTTGCCACCTGACCGCATTTTATTTATTCCGTCAGATATCGGCCACTATCTCGGGAACGGCTAAACCGATTTCGATGCAATTTGGTAGATGGATAGTATGCTTCCTTCTAAGATTTTCTACTTGGATGTTGCCACTAAAGGAAGCTTAGAGGGTTGCCACCTTTCCGATTTTTTTTTAAATATTAAGCAATATATGGCAATATGGGTATCAAACGGAAGGTATTTGAGGCCGTATACCAACCAGAATATTTTTAAGTAGGATTGCCACCTAGGGTTGCCACCCGACTGCATTTTAATTATTCCTTCTTACATCGACCGCTATCTCGGGGCTCTATCTATCTGAGTGCTCTTGGTAAGTAAGATTATGCGACAAATTCGAAAAATACCGAATGCTGATTAAACAGGGTAGGCCTGATTTACCAGCCTTTGATCGGGTAAAACCGAGTCGTGGGTACGGCTGTAGTCGGAATATTTTGATTCGCCTTGTGTCACTGATTTTAAGAAAGAGTGGTAAGTTGATGTATATAACGATTCTTCGTGATGAAAAATTCAATAACAGATGACTGACAATCGTTCCATTCTTCATTCTAAACTTCAAATTTTTTCTTTTAAACGTCCTATCCTAGGATTGGTTAAAACATGTCCAATGTCAGCTGAAATTGTATTCAGTTTAGACTTACATGTCGCCAAAATCAATTAAATGTTGAAATTGAAGTATTTCGCACCTTCAATAAGGTCAATCTTTCACCTTTCCAACGTTGTGTTTTAACTCAAGCCTCAGCATCGATATGAGCTGCTTCCAAATAAAATTTCAATCCGAAAGATTTTCAATAATTAGATGTCGTCTGGGAGAATTGCAGCAGTGGAGTTCCCAGTATGTGGCAATGTTTATTTTTGTTGGTTACCAGGATATAAAAAGCTCTGAGTTAAAGAAATTGTTCTGATGACATCTGAAATTTATAGTAGGCAATCATCATATCTTAAGTCCATGCCCAGGGCAGTAGACAAAGTACTTCTTTGCAATTCTGACTCGGCTAAAATTGGACGATATGTACGATAGTACCTTTTTCACTTCGTATGGGTAAGCTGAGCTTTCGTAGAACTGTGCTCTATCAAATATCTCCATGTGATTGAGTTTCATTTTACCATGAGCATGAGAATCTTGTTCTGCCTGAAAATTTACTTTCCTATGTAAGCCCCTCTGTCCACCTCTTCCTTTTTTACTTCCACACAACAATCCCTTCTCTGTCACTTATGTTTCCACTTGCATTCGAATTCCTATTGTAATTCGTAATCCTCTACTTCTCAATCTCCATCTTAGTCATCAGCTTTCTTTATTACCCATATAAAAACATTCTCTAGGTTTACCAGGATCCACATTTTGGTCGAAATCTCTAGACCGTAGTCAGCATGTAAATTGCAAATCTAATTTATTCTCGAGATACCCCGAACACAGACCAAAGCTCAATAAAATCAGTCTAACAGTTTACGTGGAGTCCAGTCACACACTGACACACAAAATAATTATTTATCCAAGTCAACGCAATTTGCATAGATCCAACTTTTTTTGAGATCTTTGAGAAGTGTCTAAATTTTCGAAGTGATATCCAATATTTTTCTCCATTTGAAGTTAAACTTTTTTCTAAGGTAGCATTTCGGCTTGAAAACCATTGGAGTGCAACTATAATTTTCACACATGGCAACACTGGCATTTGCTGTCTTAGCTCACAAATTAATCAAAACACGTGCGCGAACGAAAAATTGCCAAAAAATTTAAAAAAAGGAAAAATAAAAAGAAATAAATTTGTGCGACAAAAGGTAGTACTTATAATACTAATTTACATATATTTTAATGTGCAATGTGTTTGTATAATTAGTCAAATGCCTAACAAAAAAAATAAAATGTGAAGTTTGATTTCAGTTGGAAAATATTGATGGAAGTCAAGCCGGAATCCCATATTTTTTCAAGTGGCGAAATAACAATATTTTCATATCAAAAATATTCCCTTTTGTTGGAGAATAGACTGTTTCTTAAATTGATTTCAAGTTAAAAATCGGAAAATGGATTTAATCTCAAATGAGGTTCAAATGTTTTTCCAGCAAAGATGCTTATTAGGAATGTTTGTCACGTGAATGTCAAAGAAAACTTCCCAATTCGGTCCACTCCAAGTTACTTAAGCCACTATAAACACTCTTCCAGAATCTAACATAGAACTTTCAAGTGGCTTTTGGGAATTTTTCCTCTGCTATCCAGAGCTCAAGCTGCATTCAACTCAAGCATTAGATATCTTTTAAGAAAAAAATTTTACTTGGTTGGATTGACCTCTGTCAGTTTACGTATTACCCTGAATGCTACATCTATGAGTGTTCCTACACAGCTTATAGTCGTGTACTAAGTCCAAGACCTCTAAAGTGATTACTATTCACAGATGTCTATCGCTGCTATGGAATCACATTATTGCAAAAAATAAGTTCTAGACTATAGTTGACATTTCATGTTGTACCATTATACCATGAGTAATCCCATAGCCACTCAAATCATTTGGCTAATCCCCTCAAACACATAGTAATCCCCGTCAAAACAAATAAATATTTCCGAAAAGAAAGTAAAAATTTACAAACTTTTACCGAATTATTTACTCATTTGCTTGAGGAACCAAAATATATGGATTTGTTGTTGTTCAAAATCATTTGCATAATACACACAATTGCGTGATATTCGAAAATAAATTACTTGTAACCGGTCGTTCGGTCGCACAAATAAATGAAACATAAAACAAAATTCTACAGACACAACAAACAGAGAAAAACTAGCGGAAAAGTTTCGGTGCGGGTGAAACCAAACGTGATATACCTAGTTGTGAGCTTTCATAACGCCCTATTTATTCAATATCCCCCCATAACTTAACCCCGCTCCGTAAGTGTGTTAATAGGTCGCTATTATTGGCCCTGCAAAAAATGGTCCCGGTATTGAAACTTTAAGTCATCCGCCGGAGCTTTTGGTAGAATTTTTGAGTTTATTCATGCCAGCGGCAGCTATGGTATAGTGGTAGTGTGTAGTAGGCTACTAAACCGTAAGGTCCCCTTCAACTACCGGGGCCGGTAACATCAAAAGTGGCATGGTTGGCAGTGGTCGTCAACCCTCACGCTTTTCAATAAAAATTCATCTGCCTTTGTTGTGTACTTAAGTGAGAAGGCGAAAATTCTGCCTCCACCTAGTCGTCTTAAGAGATTGTTGGTGTACTTTATTGGTACCAACTGACTAATTCCACGCAGAAAAAATTATGCTTTGGTCTTAGGACCCGCCACATAAAACCACATTTCAAAGATAAAAACAAAAACAAAATGTCTTGGATGGACTGGGGAAATGATTTTGTCGCGGAGATATTTCGTATGATATTCGTTCAAAAAGTTTACATAAACTAGCCGTGGTATTGACCGATTCAGCTCAGAAGTAGGTGGTGCCACGCTTGTTTTCTATACTTAAAAATAAAAATGTTTTAAAACTAGAGAAGCTTGTGCTCCTTGCCGGTTTCAAGGGTGCGTTTATAGTCTAGCTGAACAGCTTGCAAGCTCGATATTAGTGACTTCACACTAATCAGATCGGTAACTCATTCAGATTATTAACTTTTTAAAAAATCACTACGTCATAGCGTTTGATTGGCACTGGATAAGCACGTCTAATTTCGTCAGTTTGAGTACAGTTATGAAGCCACTGGAAACGGGCAGCAGACGAAACCAGTTTTGTATCTAATGGATCGTGGCACTTAAACAGTAGAACCTTCTAGCTTAAGAAGAATAAAGGAAAAAATAAAAATAAAAAATTAAAATTAATTAGAACAGCTGAAAAAAAATGTAGTATAAAAATGCAAAATATGCGGTAAAAATTGTTCAGTGGCGGTCCAAAGTGAGTAAGTAATATGCCTCCACCGCTCGGTTAATGCTAGGTCTAACACTGCCCTGAGTGGGCAGATGCAAGAGTGGAGTTAGATATTAGTAGCGCTTTGTGTATTGCACAGCTCCTCGAAGGCTAAAGTTACTTGTCCCAATAAGTATTTTCCAACATTGATTTTTAACTTGAGATCAATTGGAGAAACAGTCAATTCCCCTCAAAAGAGAACATTTTTAATATAAAAATATTGTTATTCCTCTACTTTAAAAAATATTGGATTCCGATTTGACTTTCATCAATATTTTCCAACTGACATCAAACTTCATATCCTTTTTTTTTTGGCTAGACATTTCATTAATTATTAAAACATTTATACAGTTGTGTTCAATATAATAGTAGTGAAATTAAATTCGATTCTTTCGAGGAAATAAAAGAAGATGTGCTTTTAATAATTTTTCCTCTAATATCAATTAACAATTTTCATTTAAAATATAGCGAATTCCATAACAGAAACCACATTAAAAAAATTTCAAAGTTTACACAAAGTTCAGGAAAGTTACTTTAACTTTTAAAAATTCATATCGAAATTTCAATATTAACCATTCAATTTTAGCACAATAATGTTCAAGTTAGAAGTACCTCAAAATTTCCCCTGAATTTTTAGAATCTTATTTGTCAAGGATGTTGGATATTCTTTTCCATATAAAATAAATTTTTTTTTGATGCGTTGTATAGAAGAAAGCACTCAACACAGTTTACGAAAAAAATTCTGAAAACTCAGCGAAATTTTTGAGCGAGCTCTAACTTGCACAATATTGTACTAAAATTCATTGGTCCACAAAACTGCGTCCTCAAAAATTTTCTAGAGGTTCTAGAGAGAGAAATATTTGAAGATTTTGATTGCCATTTTTTTAAATTTAATTAGCTTTTCTGAACTTGGTGTAAAAGTTTAAAGTTTCTTTTTATGTGGTTTCTGTTCTGGAATTCGCTATATTTTAAATGAAAACGATATCCATTTTAATTTCACTACCATTATATTGAACACAGCTGTATATGTATATAAATACTACCTGCCGTCACACAAATATATATCTTTTTATTTCTTCCCTTTTTTTAAATTTTTGTCAGAAACTTTGGCATGTTTACGTTCGCTCACCTGTTTTGATTCCTGTTTGGATGACAGATATGACAGAAAGTACGAGTGCTGCCATGTGTAAAAATTGCAGATGTGCTCTGAAAATCTACTTCAATGGTTTTCAAACTGAACTCAATTTTGTTAAAAAATTTTCAACATGAAATTTAGAAACATGGAAATCACTTAAAAATATAGACATTTCTCAAACATCGAAAAAGTTGGATTTATGCATATTGTGATGTTACCGTAGGCACACGATGGTCGAAATCGATATTAGGGGTCGTAAGCTACGTACATTCAGTGTCGTGGAGGTATGTCTGCCGTCGATCACTGCATGATAAATTTTGTTTCTCGTTTTTGACCAGGGTACAGCCAAGGATCTTAGTTAACTCGCACTTGATACTGAAGGGGCCTTAATCGAGTTCATTTCTTGTGCTGGTAATTCTATATCCATCTCACTCCGTTCAAGCTGTTCCCAAAGACTTCTAGACGAACAGAGTTATAATACCTCATATGCCAAACACAACTAAGTATAGTTAATAACGAAATAAATCGAAATAGCACAATAGTATCAAACTCACTACAACAAAAAAGACGAAGAAATGTTACTATAATGAATGAAATGTAACAACAAATGAGACAGTAACAATAAGAGCATGTTGTTAGAAACAGAAAAAAGGACCAAGGAACCACCAACAAACACACGCTACACGACAGCGTGTCAAACAAAGAAAGTGCCTAGAAATGGCGGCAAATAAAATGGCAAAGAAAGTACGAAAATCAAGATAGGAAAATAAAAAAAAAAATTATCAAAATAAAAAATTAAAAAGCTATAAAAGAAAAGAGTCGACAGGAAATGTTAGATTGTACAAAACATTAAGAAACAGAATTCAACAAATGCAAGTGCAGGGTGCTCCCAATAAAGGACAACAGCGTATCACGTAAAATAGAGGCGTAAGTGTGTGGGTGTAGAAAAAACTAGAAAAATAAAAATAGCAAAATAAAATACTCGAGCGACGGGCATAACATGACAAGCCGCAATTAATATCGGATTATCCTTGCGCCTCAACTGGCTAAGCGCAGCAAAGTATTTTGTTGCGTTGTGGCAACGAAAAGCACAATAACGACAAAAAAAAAGCAACAACAACAACAAATATATATTACAGTTTACACTACGTAGCTATATATTTTAACTGAGGTACACTGAACTGCACTCACACGCATGCGATCAGATTGGCAGTGGCGTAGAGAGATTTTGGAAAGGGGGGAGTTTTTAAAGACGAAGAAATGTGTTTCGGTTTAGGTGTTAATGGTGAAGATATTCTTACCACCTTCTAGTACTAGCCCCTCCTTCAGTGAGACCGTCTCACTTTGATTAAATGTACTACACAATAAGCTTGGGGTTAACAGTGCCAGTGCCAGTGATGGAGCCCGGTGTAGGATATGTTTCAGTGTATAATTTCTGTGCAAACGGTTTCAGTTGAGATGGAACTTGGATGGGTGTAGAGTCTTGCGGCTACTCAGATATTTTAAATAGATGGAAGTACGCTAATTTAATGCGTGACACAATAACCAACCAAAAGGACCAACTCGAACTCCAAACGGGAGGCAAATGTAGTTTCTGAAGAGATCCTCGAGGAAGGAATACAATCCTAGACCTTATCAATCACTGTCGAAGGACAATCGCTGTTCGCAACCGTTTTTGTTTACCTTGTTTGGTATTAAGGTTCTGAAGTCAGAAGCATAGTAAGCTATTGTCCACTTTAACACTGCTCAATGTCAGAGAGCAAGCGTCCGTAAACACTATGTTGAGCTCCGGCATCACATTACTAAGCCATAGAACACAGGCGGCTTTTAATGACCTCTACACCGAGTCGCTAGATACCTTCCCCAGATCATGGCCTGTGAACCCCATTATTGACATCCAAGCACCCGCGAAGCAGAAGGACTTTGTTACTTGAGCTCAGTCTTTGTTAAACCTTAAAGAGATTCAAATATGCCAGATTAATTTTCAAGTACTTATTACGACTGCTCAGGAGAGCCCCTGCGGGTTAGGGGCTTAGAATATACGGATATGATGCCTCTCACCTCTCATTACCCATCTCTCCTTCTTTACGGAAGGAGGGGTGACATGACCTAGAAGGTTCCACTGGTCATACCAAATCGCTACCACGACCAGTCGGGCAGTACCACAAGAGAGTACCGGAGCGTAATCTCTAAGCAAACGTGGCCCACCTACAACAAAGAGAGAACAGAGGACCTGCTCAAGAGGTCAAGAAAGAAAATATTCAGAATCACATCCACACTAACGGGGCACTGGCCTCTGGGCCAACACGCCGAAAGAATGGGCATCCCGTTCAACAACAGATGCAGGAGCTGCAACGAAGAAGGGTGCAAAGAAACAGTTGAGCACTTCCTATGTGAGTGTCCAGCTCTAATGCACATCCGGTTTGCAACTCTGGGCAGCTATCTAATACCAGATCTTAACGGCATCGCGTATTGCTCTATAAGGGATATTAGCGACTATATAGGAAGAACTCAATGGTTTGCTCGTGACAACAACTAACGCTTAGCCCAAATTACCTACAGCAGCATCCAAATATGTGCATGGTTCCAGGAGGAAGTGCATCAAAATGGCGCCCAAAGCGCTACTTGAGCTCGGGAGTATTTCCTCTCTCGAGCAGCACAGCAACCAACCAACCAACCGGAGCGTAACGGATTCATATCCGGCCAAGGACTGTCAGTCCGACAGCACTCCCCAAAACATTCGTGAAGTGTTTTTGTTGTTACAACAACAACAACAACAGTAACAAATTTTGGACAAGTCAGATTTGGACAAATAATACTCACTTTGCCTCAAACCGACACAACCAGAGGAAATAATAATAATGATCAAGGTTCTAGTTTAATCAGATCATGCGCATAATAATTCATGAACTTAAACCCCATGTTCTGATTCTTTGTAATTTCCTGGGCTGCGATAGTTGTGCCACCTATTCAAAGGTGAGTTATGTGTTATTGTCAGTCTAATAATGCTTGCTTATGCCAAAGAGCTCCATTACTCCATACAAAAAAAAAACCGACTGACAATAAAAAAAAAAAAAAATTATTGGCGCGATATATATCTCCGAGGAGATTAAGGTCGATCTTCTCTACCAATTTGGGGTGTGCCGCTTTTAATTCTTGCTACAAATTGGCAGACAGTTTTTTGCCGATTCCGAACGGCATCTGCAAAGCAGATGAATTTGCATGTCATAAATACACTAAAAGAGTTTGCCAAACCACTGCCTAGGGGCAACCCCGTCTGACAATACTTACATACAGATTCGAATACTTAAACTTGTTGTTGTGGTTGTTGTTGTAATAGTGCTTTGACTTGCCTGGTTATCAGTCCTACTCAAGGAATTGCCACGTTTTAAAGGCAATTCTAGAAAAGTCTTCTCAGTTTTTGATAAGAAGTTTCTTGTCGTGTATTTAGCCCTGTGTTCAGATTGAGATTTAGCATCTTAAAAACGACAAACATGACTTTGCTGGTTTAATCACGATATCCAACCCTGCAGGATATAGTACTTACAACCCATAACAAACATTCACCCTCCGAAGCTGATCCATAGGCAAACAATTATTACAGACACATCCAAGCATTGTGACCAGGTGATGGAAATAAAAGAGGCTAAATCGGAAAACAAAGGGTTAGAAAAGGCTAAAATTAAGAAAAAAAGAAGCTAAGAAAAAGTCAGAAATTTTTTTACGAAATCCATTTGAAATTTTTTATTTTACTTCAAATTTGTATATAAAGCTGTAGACATAACTTAAAGGAACTATTCTTGTTTCAAAACATGCCAGGCACATTTTCCTTGACTAGGAATTCTTTCAAAGAAATACATAGACACTAAAAAAATCACTACAAACTAATTAATTATAAAATATTTTCTTCGTCTGATGAATCAGAAGAGCTTGAGTCTGCGTACAAAGTTTGTGTATTTATCATAGAGATGAGATCATCGGTAATTTCAAAATCAGTGCAACATTTGGATAAGCGTTTTAACGAACATCTAATAAATATTAAGCAGTGAGTTAAGCATTTTCATTTTTAATCTGTTCCTTAACTTAGTTTTTAATATGCTCATGGCACTAAAAATTCTTTCAACCTCCCCATTCCTGAAAGTTAATACCAAAAAGCTAAATACGAATTCGATCAGTTCTAAAAAAGAGGGTTCGTTTCATGAATTTTTATGTTCTCGGACTTCCGCTCAAAATTATATGGTAGAGGTCACACTTGTCCACTGTACGGTTATTAGCTTTCGTCACTGCAGCTCAATCAATGTTACTTGACTTGGAGAATACCTAGAATTTTCTTCTTGAAACTGAGAAAATACATTCTGCTTTGTAACTTTCAAAGAATTATCAACTAAAACAAGCAAGGACGGCGCTGTCTTCGGCTGTGCCGAAGGCTTTATACCTTTCATGAATACGTGCAAACTTAAATACGCATTGTTTAAAGTTCTCTAAAACTCTGTTAGCAATACATTTCTTTTTCTTTTATTTTTTTTTACCAAATCTTTCATCTATAAGCAAATATCTCGACAAGTTTCAAGTTTTAATATTTCAAAATGAGGGATAAATGGCCATAATCCTCTTATCTGAACGATCGGTTGTATGGGATATATACTATATAGAGCTCCGATCTTGGTGATTTTTTTACGAAATCTTTTGCTATCCATAAGAAAATATCTCACCAAGTTTCAAGTTTTAATCTTTTAAAATGAGGGAGAAATGGCCATAATCCTCTTATCTCAACGATCGGTTGTATAGGATATATACTATATAGAGCTCCGATCTTGGTGATGTTTTACGAAATCTTTTGCTATCCATAAGAAAATATCTCACCAAGTTTCAAGTTGTAATCTTTTAAAATGAGGGAGAAATGGCCATAATCCTCTTATCTCAACGATCGGTTGTATAGGATATATACTATATAGAGCTCCGATCTTGGTGATGTTTTACGAAATCTTTTGCTATCCATAAGAAAATATCTCACCAAGTTTCAAGCTTTGGAAATGGTCATAATCCTCTTATTTGAACGATCTGTTGTATGAAAGATATATGCTATAGTGACCCGATTATACCGGATCCGACAAATGTCTAATATAATACAAAAATACATCCGTGTGCGAAATTTCATCGAGATATCTCAAAAACTGAGGGACTAGTTTGCGTTCAAACAGACGGACGGACAGACGGACAGACGGACGGACAAACGGACATGGCTGTATCAACTCAGTTCATCGTCCTTATAAATTTGGTATACTTAATGGTGGGTCTATCTCTTATATTTGTAAACGTTACAAACATCGGACCAAACTTAATATACCATTTCATGTTCATGAAAGGTATAAAAAAATGTATCTTTTGTAAAGAGTTCATATTATCAGGTAGGCGATGTCGCAATTGGATTATCAACTTTATAAAAAATAGTTGACAATTTTTACGAATAATTTTTTGTATTTCGTTGTTGTTGTTGGTATGGTAACGACAAAAACACTACCCGAAGGTTTTGGGGAGTGTTGTCGAACTAACAGTCCTTGGTCCGATTTGAACCCAGTACGCTCCGGTTCTCCCTTGCGGTACTACCCGACTGCGGTCATGTGACCCCTCCTTCCGTAAGGAACGATAAGATGGGTAATGAGAGATGAGAGGCATCATATCCGTAGATCAACCTTCGAGTTGCAAGTCATTACCATTGTGCATATTAGTCGCCTCTTACGACCGGTATGCCTACCTCGGGCATATTCCAAAACTCTAGCCGGCAGGGGCTTTTGTATTTCGTCATCAATACTATCTTCATTTAAATTTAATTTTATATGAAACATATGGTGTTGGGACCAGAAAAGGTTTGGAGTAAAAAAAGGCTAACCTGGTCACACTGCATCCAAGTTCAACTATTTGCACTTGATTACCTCACTTACTCCCCTCCTGCAAAAAACACCTAAGCATACTACTGTTGTTGTTGATTTTGGGTTTGCTTCGCAAAAATAGATTTGAAAGGATTCTCAACAATGAAGGCACACCGCTCACACACTACCCGCCTGTCATTATGCTTATTCTACTTCATTCTTGGCTACTAATGACAGTTACTTATTTTCGGCATCGAATGCATTCATCAATTTTGCTAGTCTTCAAGTATTAAGAAATGCGCATTTTCCAATCTTTTTTATATTTTTTAAACGAGTAAATGCCGTGCTAAAGGATTTGTTGGAATTGCTGCTTTGGCTAGTTTTTTGTCTTTCCTTTTAATTTTTCTTTTATATTCGTCTTATATGTCATCGACCAGATGCATTGTCTTTTCTTTTAAATTAATGAAAAGGAATACTCATTCATTCCAAAGGCGAAATCGTAAGGCCTTCATGCATAGACTCTGATTGTTCGGCTAAAAAATGCATTTCATTCACGACGCTGTTTTTTTTTTCGATAAAATGAAATGAAATAAATAAGAAACAAAAATGTATCAGAAAATTTTAAAGTGAGAAGTTGGCAGAAAATCTTTGTTAAAAAGGACGCAGGAAATCCAAATTCAAGCAAATGGAAAATTTTAAACCCAACGCTTGGTAAATGAGACGCAAGGTTTAGGATATAATGAGACCTAAGCAGTGGACCAGAATATGTGTATATTAATTTAATAAACAACCATAAGTCAAACCTACTAGTTGAAAAGACTAGTATAAACTAGAGTTGCGCGATTTCGTTCAATTTAAAGATCGAACGAACTAGTTCTTTTTTCAAAAGTGAGCTAGGTCGTTGATCCGTTCAAAATAATTTTCTATTTTTTTTTCAATTAGTTTGTATGTATATCTATGATCACAGGAAAGAAAAGAATAAGTGTGGACACAAACCGACGGTTTGGAACTCGAGTAGGACTTAACCGTTCTGTGGTAAGTAAAAATTGTTATGGCAGCAAGAGCCACAAGAGACTAACTTAAGCTGTTTTTCCAAACCAATATTGAGTTGGGTTGACAAAGCAAGCTTTAGTTCGCCTTTGTTTGTTGTGATTGCTCGCTGCCACAGGAACATTTGAACTTCTTTCGTTAGCTTTAAACACAAAGATGTTGCAACGTTGCCAATCACTTAACGAGGTTGAAAACATTTGAATGATGTTGTTCGTTGGTTCACTGAACTGAGTCGTTCAACTGAACTAGCTCGTGCGCGAACTACACAACTCTAGTATAAACACCAATCCCAACTAGAGAGCACAGCAGAAGTTGGTAGCGAAGCTCGGCCTTAATCTCTTACCAGGTTTACCATGCAAAACATTGATTTAATTTAAGTGATCCGATTCAGAACAAAAATTAAAGGCCTAGGGGAATGTTGATGATGGAAACATTAAATTTAATAAGTAGGTGGTACTGTGCTTTTGCCAACTTTGAACACTCCAGTAATTTTCAAAAATTTAAATTTTTGTTGGTACAGATTTGGTCTTTTTCGGATTAGATGCAGATGAGTAAGAATATTCTAACTGTAAAGAACTATTATTTCTGGCTAGTTTGTGGTTTCGTTGTAGAGAAAATATGAGTGTTGGTAATATCCTTGGAACCAGTTGTACTACTAATGACCACACAGTGTGGCCCGCGACTACTCGCTTGCGCCTAATAAGTCCCTTATGAGCATACTTAAATGGGTAGAAGATAGCCCTGTATCCATAGGACAATGAATTGGACCTATCCTATAGTACGCGTTTCAGCTTAATAGGGTACAATTAGCCTCTTCAGTGATTCATTGTGGACTATTTTTACATTGGCTCTCGAGACGCATACATTTCGTTTGGATTTGGAAATGCTAACGAAATGAAAAAGATGTGAATCTCGACCTGATATATAGGGAGAAGGAGGATGTGGAAAGATACAAGACTTCTCCTAGCTCATTGAATATGGTCGCCTAAGTCGGCGTTCATATCAAGTGACAGATTTAGGGCTAAAAAGTATCCATCAAACTATCGACCAAAGATGAATATGTTGCGCTAGAAGGCAACATGCTAGCCGTATCTTAACATAGACTTTACCTTCCCGTCTATTTCCGACACTGCCAATGATTTTACAAACTTTGGTGTCACACATGTTTTCTGGATAGCGCTAATAAAGTACTTGAGAAACGTAGACCTCGAAAAACACAACGGAAAGAAAAAAAAAATTTACTTAAATGTGTGGTCTCTATTAAAGCTCACCGATGATAGCGGGAACACTTATCTGCCCATTTAAACTAAGAAATCCGGCAACCAACCATCCAGAAAAAAATAAGAAAACGTCCTAAACGTCTCTTAAAAATATTTCGAGATACGTTTAACAGATCTGGCTCTTTTGTCTATAGTTGCAGCTATCTCGAATCCTAAAATTCCAAAAAAAAATAAAAATTTAATCATCTCCGAGAAAGTGAATACCAGAATTATTTCTGTAGGACGAAGTAAAAATAGTTCTCGTTTCTCTTGAAATTATTGTGTTTTTACATAGAGGTAAGTATTTCAAAGAATCACAAAGCTTAGAAAATCTTTCTTTTATTTCAGCACTGGGTACAATAATGTTTAACTAATCTATGTACTCTTACCTACATCCAAATATCTATTCGAATGGATAAGCCATAGACAAAATAAATTCACAAGTAGCAGCCACACCGACGGGTAAATAATAACCAAAGAGAACTTTCACACACAAACGCATGCCAAACATCGATTTGCCAAAGTGCATCCAATGTCTATTGCGGGGAAGGGAAACTTAACCAAGATGAATGCTCAACCTTTTTAGCCATCTCAACTACTTTTAGCTAAGCTGCTACAGCCATTTAGGTAAGTTTGTAAGCTCAATGTTTGTGCAAATGGCCTGCCCAGCCTGCTAATGTCCCAGCCTGTGTCTTATGTCTTTCTTTCGAATAGAACAAACGAAATAATGAAGAAATGTAGAAATGCTAAAATGAATGAGTGCTCGCATATGGCTCGCTTAGTTATTAGGGGAGAGCTGCATTTTGATCGGCTGCCTTGCAGTTTTGCTCACTAAAATGTGGAATACAGCAAAGTCTGTTTAGTCGCTTGTTTCAAATTTTGTTTGTATTTGTTTCCCTTTGGTAAAATTTTGTTTAACTCATTGAGTATATGGACTTATTTTTTAATTTTTTGCCAATTTTGTTGCAAGCTTTTGCATTAAAATTTAGCGTCGAAATCATTTCTGCTTGTTAGTTAGCTTTTTTTTTTTGTTTCGGAAATGTGCAATCGTCACCTATTTTTGGTTAACTAAAATGCACGAATATATTTTTGCTTCTTATTTAATGGAAAAAATCCTTGAGTAAGCGTAAAATAGAAGCTTTTGAAGGCTAGTAGGTACGTATGTATGTAAGTTTCCAAGTCTGCAGCAAAGAGAACGTTATGTTCAATATTCCTGTATTAGTGTGTACATTAACTTTAAGGCAGAAAAAACATTTTTCAAGAAATTTTTGAAAATGGGTCAAATTTAGAAATACTCTTAATCATAAATCAAAAACCGAAACGAAATTTAGCACACATATGTATATCAATAGAAGCAATGTTTCGAAAAAAATGGGCGAAATCGGTTAAGGTCCACGCCCACTTTTATACAAAAGATTTTGAAAAGGACCACTATAGGGGCAGTAGGGAAGTTATATACCTTTTTTGATTTTCATACCTTTTAATGACCATGAAATGTTTGTAAGTATGAGAAAAAGAAGAGATGGGCCCATTTATAAGTAAACTGAAATAATAAAGACGAGGAGCTGAGTCGATTTAGCAATGTCCGTCCCTCCGTCCGTCTGTCTATTCGAACGGAAATTTTTCAAACATAAAATGTGCATGTATTGGTATTTTGAAAAAATGTGGTTAGCAGTTGTTGGTAGGGAAGCAATTTATATACAAATAAATTTATGGCGCCACGCCGTGGTGTGAAGGTAGTGTTGCCGGCCTACCACACCGAAGGTCCAATTTTTCATTTATTTTATTTTATTTGTTTTATTTGTTTTATTTTAGTTTATTTTATTTTATTTTATTTTATTTTGTTTTATTTTATTTTATTTTATTTTATTTTATTTTATTTTATTTTATTTTATTTTATTTTATTTTATTCTATTTTATTTGATTTTATTTTATTCTATTTTATTTTTATTTTATTTGATTTTTTTTATTATATTTTATTTTATTTTGTTGACTTTAATTTAATTTAATTTATTATTTCATTTTACTTTTTTTTAATTTTATTTGTTTTATTTGTTTTATTTTATATTATTTTATTTTATTTTATTCCATTTTATGTTATTGAATTTCTCCTTATTTTATTTTATTTTGCTTTGGTTTATTTTATTTTATATTTTTTAATTTAATTTAATTTAGTTTTATTTTATGTTGTTTTATTTCATTTAATTTAATTTAATTTAATTTTGTTTTATTTTATTTAATTTTATTGTGTTTTATTTAATTTAGCTTAACTTAATTTAATTTAATTTTATTTTATTTTATTTAATTTTGTTTAATTTGATTTTCTTTTATTTTATTTTATTTACTTTATTTTATTATATTTTATCTTATTTTATTTTATTTTATTTTATTCTATTTTATTTGATTTTATTTTATTCTATTTTATTTTTATTTTATTTGATTTTTTTTACTATATTATATTTTATTTTGTTTACTTTAATTTAATTTAATTTAATTTATTATTTCATTTTACTTTTTTTAAATTTTATTTGTTTTATTTGTTTTATTTTATTTTATTTTATTTTATTTTATTTTATTTTATTCCATTTTATGTTATTGAATTTCTCCTTATTTTATTTTAATTTGCTTTGGTTTATTTTATTTTATATTTTTTTAATTTAATTTAATTTAGTTTTATTTTATTTTTTTTTATTTCATTTAATTTAATTTAATTTAATTTAATTTAATTTTGTTTTATTTTATTTTATTGTGTTTTATTTAATTTAGCTTAACTTAATTTAATTTAATTTAATTTTATTTTATTTAATTTTATTTTATTTAATTTTGTTTTATTTGATTTTCTTTTATTTTATTTTATTTTATTTACTTTATTTTATTATATTTTATCTTATTTTATTTTATTTAATTTAATTTAATTTAATTTAATTTAATTTAATTTAATTTAATTTTATTTTATTTTATTTTTTTTTACATTATTTTATTTTATCTTAATTTACATATTTTTGTAAGTATAACGAGCTCAAGACCAGTTGATAATACTTCTTAGTTATTATTTTATTTACTCAATTTTATTATATTTTATTTTATTTTATTTTTTTTAATTTTATTTTATTTTACTTTATTTTATTCTATTTTATTTTAATTTATTTAATGTTAGTTTATTATTGGTTTATTACGAGGTTGTTTACACTAAATTTGCTTACAGCTTCTCTTGCCCTGCAGGGTAGCTGCAGGTTATTGACTGAATTGAGTTTCTATGAAAACACCGGTAAAACACATAAGCATCAACGATTAGTAGGATGCTAATTAAGTTTATTACAAATTTGTATAAGGAAAAAGCGTTAAACAAAACCCAAATAAAAAGATAGTTCAATAACTTAATTAACCCGAACAAAATGTTTTGGAAGTGCCCAACATAAGCTGATGTGGATATCAGACTGAACTGACAACTCTTTATGCTGACGAACAACTTGTGAACATCTGTACCTACATACGGGTTATGTAAATTTGTTTGCCAATTTGTATTAGCGGTTGGTAAGAGGCAGATGTTATTGTTGTAGTAACAGTACATCGCGAAATAAACAGTTTTATACTGAGTAATTCCGGTACGTAGACACGTCTTTGGTGGAATGGTACCTAACCTGATAAGACGGGCTTTGCTTGGATCAGATATGAGACTTTTGGGATGGATATTTAGACGAACAACTGAGCTCATTGACACCCAATGTCTTTATCAAGCAAAATTTTCAAAATGGAGATCCACATTATATTTGATTTGAAATTTATTCTAAAAACGAAAGACTTTAGGAACGAACTTGATTGACCATGTGACGATCGGCTTTTAAACTAAAATTAAAAACTAATTATCTTAGACCATAAAATATTTTCAATATTTATATGAGAAATTAAACGGTTAAAAACTAAAATTTTCTACTTAATTACAATTCGATACGGCAAATGGTTCATGAACTTGAGTGACTAAATGTGTTAGTACATATGCATAGCCTGTATGTATGTATGTCTGTCCCTATGAATTTGTGTATTAATGCTGCTTCTTACAAAGCCTATGTTCACTTGACAGCTCCTCTTCACTTAATCTAACCAATTAATTTTTACTAATTGCGCGTTCCGCTTAGGCCGCCAAGCATTTATGTTTATTGTTGTTAATTTTCACTCATCGGCAGCCATAAACACAAGCTTAGCTGCACAACATAAACCATTTCCACAATACGAACCCAATAAACATTTTTGTACAATTGCAATTTGCGAAGTTTTGGAAAACTAAGTTCATTGCTTAAGCTAGAAGTTTGTTGCGCAAATAACCGTTTACATCGTCGTCTAAATTAAAGGACTTTTTTAGTATTGAAAATTCTTCGTCATGTTTAATGACGGAAATGGAATTTTCGATTCAATTTCCGTTATGTTTGCGAATTTTCGAAGAATTTTCATTACTAAAAAAGTGCTTTCATTCAGACGACGGACAAATCCGTCGTATGGGTTAATACGAACGCAATTCAATGCGGGATGCGGTGAGGATTAAGGTTTAGCTTTCGTTTACGATTATGTTATGGTTAGGCTAAATAATTATGATTATGATTGAATATGTGGTTTGGTTATGGTTCAGGTCACGGTTGTGGGTTTGGTTTTATGATTATGCTTATGGTTATAATTATGTTAAATATTTATGATTACGATTAAACTTATGGCTGAGGTTTTGGTTTCATGTTTATGGTCCGGGTTGTGGTTACGATTTCGGCTACGGTTAAGGGTACTTTCATGTTTTGGTTTTCATAAAATTTACGGTTGCTGCTAAGAATCAGAATAACAGATCTTTGAATCAGAAGCATACAAAAAAAGAGAGATAAAACAGCCGTAAATGTAACCGTAGCGTTGACTGCACACCTTAACCCACACCGTATTAAAAACAGCCGCACTGTAACAGAAACTGCCAAAAAACTTTTTCCAAGATTAAGCCATTTTAAAGACGGCTACGTTCATGGTTACGGCTAACGTTGAGGTGTAGGTTGTGCTTACGATTACTCTTATGGTGACGGTTGTGGCTCATGTAAAGCGTCGGTTATTTTGCAGTTTCATTTGCGGTTACGGGTTTTGTTATGGTTATGTTTAAGGGTAGGGTTACGGTTACACTTTCTTGGTTATGGTTACAGTTTGATGTTGTGGTTACAGTTTCATGGTTATAACTTTTATTTTATGCTTGGTGATTGCAAATATAGTTATGGTTATGTTTATAGTTACAATTACAGTTACGGTTAAGTATACGATCACGGTTAGAGTTTTTCTAAAAGTTGTAGGTACTTGTACGGTTACGGATATGATCAAAAGCGGTAACGGTTAAGCGCTAAGACCTATTACCACAATATCAACAACAAAAATATGAGAAAAGGTTTGGTTTCAAATTATGATATTTAATTTATGATTTTTCTGAGATTTGTTTTTTCGTTGCCTGCTGGGAGTGCTGATACACGATTTTTTCTTTTTTGCGTTCCTTTATACACCAAGTCGTTTGCCTTTTTTTACTTGGTACACACAAACCATTAGCAGAAGCGTGCAGTTTGCAATTTACTTTTTCAGCATTTAAAGTTTATTACTCTCTCTGTTTCTTTGTTTTTTCCTTACACTTTTTGTTTTGTCACTTCGTCCGTCATTTTATTGGCAGCCATTAACACTCACTCTCCTGACAGCAGCGCCTTTAGCAGCTGCTAGGCTCCTTAACCTACGTTTTTTTGCAATCCTTCGCTTTTAGCCTCATTCTCTGGCTTTTGTCATAAGTTGGCAACACTTGTCTGCCTGTCATTTCGTTTGTTGCGTTTATGGCGCGTTGTCTGCGTCATCGTCTGCCTCTTTGTCTATAACTACTCCGCGCTCCACTGAATGCGTTGTCGGTACCCAGACACTTCCCCGCCTAAGTGGCGTGAATTGTACTTGGCTACTCCTTAATTTTTTGTATACCCAGTTGTACGTATTTTGTTTACACTAAAAAGACTTGACTGCAAATTCCAATATATCGAGTTTAACCAGATTTACACTGAGAGTGGGCGAAATTTGATGATACTCTATGATCTTTTTTATGTAGGAAATCAGTATGGTGTCCCTCTTAAACCACCGCTGGAACTTACTCACCAGTAGCATCCTTGTACTCGCATAACTCAAAAAATATTTTCATGTATTTTGTTTCATTACGAAAAAGTTACAAAATAGTCCAGAAAACAATCCCAAAGTATCCCGAAAAGTCTCGAAACGGTCCCAAAAACAGTCCCTAAAGTGGTGCCAAAAAGTGCCAAAAGCAATTCCAAATGATAACGAAAATATTATAACAACAATTACGAATTTATCCCGAAATAGTCCAAAAAACGATCCCGAAATTATCCTGAAAGAGTCACGAAATGTTTCAAATGGTTTAGAAAGCAGTCCCGAATTTATCCCAAAAAAGTCTGTCAATTGGCGGGAAAACAGTCCTGAAGTGATCCCGAAATGATACAGAAAAAGTCCCGAAACTATATCAAAAAAGTGCCGGAAACAATTCGGATATGATCCTGAAAAAGTACCAAAATTACCCTGAAAATGGCCAACCCGAAATTATCTTATAATAATGCGGCAGCACTTCCAAATTTATCCTGAAAACCCCTTAAATGGTCTAAATGGTGAAATGTAACTATTCCGAAAAACCCCCGAAATGATCCAAAATATCCCTGAAAACAATCCCGAAATGATCCGAATCCTTCTGCTACAATTAGCTATTACTTAAATTCTATATTGCCTAAATTCTACTACATTACTCCGCTTTCTACAATACTTTCACTCTCAATAAAAACTTTGCATCCCCCCTACATTGCACTTCGGTTAAACCCAAAACTGGGTATATAATGATCGACTCTACGATAATTCAACCGTCGTTATAAATTATTATTTATTTTTTTTGCTCCCGTCACCGGCCACACATTTCCTGCACAGCTTTTTGAGCCTGTTGTCGCTGTTATTTTATTTATTTGTTAGTTCTTGTTGTTTTTTCTTTTGTTTTTAGTTATTGTAGCAATTGCAAGTATTATTCTAGGTAGCATTTTTTTTTGCTTTCCTCTTGTTTTTGTTATTGTTATTTTGTCTTTGGCAAATCGCTTTTATTTTAGCTAATTAAACCTCGCCTTACAATTTTAATTTTCTTGGTTTTGTTGTTGTTTATTTATTTTTTCTGTCATTCATGGCGACATTGCACACGCGAAGTGAGTTGGGCTTGAACGTCTGAGAGACTAAAAGGCTACTTAACTAACTGAAAGTCTGTCTTTCTTACCAGTTGCGTATGTCGTTTTAACAGAGTAAAAGGAAAGTGATTTGTCGCTGGATTTATAAAAGAATTACATAGTGAATTTTTGCATTTATTTTTGGGTTTCTAAAAATAGATTCCAGGTGGCGTTTGTAGGTCTGGAACTATTAAATCATTCAACCTCCGAACTCACGATTACATTATACTAAAACTTATGAAACCAAACCATCAACGTCTCTATCTCCATCGCCCCCTCACTTATTCTCACTCTCCATCTGTATTTATATTTCCATCTCTATCTTTATCTCCACCTCAGTCATCACTTCTATATACACTTTCATTTCCGTCTCCATCTCCATTTCTATTTCTATCTCTATCTCCATCTTCTGTCCATCCCCTTTCCATCCTGTTCCCAATCTCCATTTTCCTCTTTATCCCCATCCTCATCCTCATCTCCATCGTTATCTATATCTCCATCTCTATCGTTATCTCCACCTCAGTCGTCACCTCTATATCCATTTTCATCTACATATCTATTTCCATTTTTATTTTTATCGCTTTCGCTATCTCTACCTCTATCTCTATCTTCTGTCCATCCCCTTCCCATCCTGTTCGCAATCTCCATTTTCCTCTTTATCTCCATCCTCATCCTCATCCTCATCTCCATCCTAATCCTCATCCTCATCCTCATTCTCCTCCTCATCCTCATCCTCATTCTCATCCTTATCCTCATTCTCATCCTCATTCTTATCCTCATCCTCATCTTCATGCTCAGCAACATCCCCAACTTCAACTCCATGTTCGTCTAGATCTGCCTCTCCATTTGGATCTCGCTCATCATTTCCATCTTTCTCTCACTATTGTCTGCCCTTCTCTCCTTTTCCCACGGCGAGATCAGCTACAGTTTGCCGGGGTTTTCTAATAATAAATTCCAACTTTAACACTTATGACCTTCAAATATGTTCAAATGTCATTTACCTCATATTATATATTTATCATATATATTATAAGCAAAATTATTGAGTTTTATATGCACATTAGGGTCACAACCTTAACCCAAGGGCTGTCGATTATGATTATTTTTATATCATCAATGGAAAAAGAGCCGCGTAGGAACTCCTTGAGCTTTCTGTTGCTTTTCTTTAGCAAACTTTTTCGAATTTTTCGGTAGGAATCGATATTGGACCCTCGAAAAGTGTGTAGATTCAAGACTCTAGAGGTTTGACTCTTCTTATTAGCAGCTTACTTGCAAATAGCCTGAATTTTCCGAGTACAGGACTACTCCCTCATCGTACTCTCTAGGGTTGAAGCCCCCGAACATGAGGTTAATATCTTGGCTGTGTCGGCGCTCATGTACATTATTTAAGTTGTCATTCAAAGAGTCCTAGTTCCAGTCTTTATTCTCTTCAAAGAACTTTCTCTCACGCAAACCAGAGTCAGCTCATTTGAGTCTTGGTTTAAGGTCCGGAGGTGTTTTGTCTACTTACGAACCATGTTTAATATTGAGAACTATCGGTTACTGTGGCAAACTAGTGCTACTTCAGGTTGAGTAAACCATTGATGGTGAAGTCCACTCTCGACTTATCAAGAGCGTGCTCTATAAGTCTCTTATCATAACCGTTCTGATAAATAGTGCAGATGAGTTAACTTTAGCAGTATTCGAGAGCAAGGTTTTAAGTAGGACGACAGTCACTAAAATGAGTGAACGCATTTCTGCAATAAGAATATTTCAAGAAGGACTTCTTACCTGCAAAAAATCGACTCACTAATCTATAAAAAGAGTGATCTGCGATTAATCTGTTTAGTCTACAGTGGGCTATAATCTCTAAATATAATAAAATTGTAACAGATCGATGTCGGTACATTGCAGATATTCAAGAAAAATTTTTAGGAGTGAGCATTATTGAGCCAATAAAATATAAACCACTACTTTTTATAATTTTTGTATGTATGTATGTATGTTTGTTCGCGAATCACTCAAAAATTGCGGAATAAAACTTAATGCATTTTCCAACGCTGCATTACTGGATGTCTAAGTTCAAATTTACGACATCCCCTATTTCGATGAGTTGACCGATTTCGGAGCTATAGGCCAATATATGGACCATGGTGACCCAAAATATGTTAGTACAATAGGAGTATCAAACGAAAGATGCGATGGGATTAGGTTTCATATCTCAACTAGTGTCAGAGATAAAACAAATAAAATCAGGTTTCGAAAATGTGACTTACAAATTGTCCCCCACATTTAAGTATCACCCTAATGTGCCTATTACGTGCATGCCCCGATTCAACTCAATAACAGTATAAAGGTGTCAAGTATAGAGGTATTAAATAGCAGTCTATATAATCATATCATACCACGTAGCGCCCTCGCGATTATCTACTAGCTCTAAATAATGGTTTTTTGTTGTTAAAATATTAAACTTAAACGAAGTGCCCAATTTATCAATTGTACACAATTGCGTCTCAAGTAAATCAAATAAAATAAACAAGGAAATCTCAGGCCACACACAAATTATCTTTCGCAAGCGCAACGAGAAGAAAAGAATTTTAGTCTTACAACAACCGTGTGCCACAATAGGAAGATAAATCGTGCAAAGGCCAAATCGTGGAAAACGGTTAAATTTCGTAGAGCCTGCAGTTTTATTTAAAAAAATGTTTTGGAATCTCTTTAAATTTCCAAATTCGCTTTTAACGTGAAATTATGGGTAAAATTCGGAGATGTGTTTATTGGTTCGGTGTGTTAATCGTTATTTTGTGCATTTTTATGGAAGACATTGCGGCGGGTAGGTCACAAGTTGGTTGGTTGATGTTATAGGGGCATAAAAGTAGAAATTTGTCAAAAAAATTCGAAACTTGACAGTTGATTTCTGAAAATTTCGGAAGTTAATTAAATACTTCATGTCGGAGGAGAAAACGAAAATATTTCTAATATAAAAATCTAACGAAGCATTTCAAAATCCAAACAAACAGATTTGTTGATTTTGATTTTATTTACAACCCTAATTGGTAATTATGAGAATTTGAATTATAATTGTTATCTCTTTTAGGCTGGAGCGCCCAATGCTGGAAGAAGCATAATTCGGGCTCGATTCAGACGCCCGATGGTGAATTTAAGCGTCCATTTGGTATACTTTGTACATATCGTTGCATGCTGTGGTTTCCACCAATGTAAGTATAACCATTACGAATAAGAGTAGAATAAGTGAAAAGGTCAAATAAAAAAAAAAGTTGTTATTAGAAAAGTAATGGTAGAGGTTGTATAATTTGGAAAAAGTAGTATCAAAATCCAAATTCTCAGTAAAAGCTAGAGCTATCAAACCAAACATGTCTGGGCCCTTACTTTGTAATTGTATTCGAAAGGCTGTTCTACTCGAAATCAAAAATGGACACTAACACGCATCGGTACTCTGTGGTTCGTTCGAATTCACTTTAGAAGTAATTCGATAATAGAAGGCATCACTGTTTCAAAAATTTGAATTTTCGAAGGTTGAACATAGGTCCACGTGCAATAAATTTTTGTATTTTTTATTTTATTTTTATTTAATAAAATTTATAGGCAATTTACAAGATCTCCTATTCGTTGTATGTGCTATGATTTACGACAATCAAATTTTGTTCTATCGTCATTTCTCATATAAAATTTTAATAGCACAATACAATTGAGCAGCCTATGTATATTAATCCCCCGTTTCTGCGTTCTTGACAAATTGTCAATCTTGATAAATAATCCAGAAAAAAATATTTGTATCACGTTCTTCGAATTTTACGTCAAAAACCACAAAAATTATTATATTTTTGACGCAGAATTCAAAACACTTGATACAAATATTTTTTTCTTGATTATTTATCAAGATTGACAATTTGTCAAGAATACAGAATCGGGGGGTAAGTGTGGTATTTTACTTTTCAAATTTTATTTTTATTTTTCTATCAACAAATGACAGGTTTATGCCATACAACTCAATTTATATATTGATGATTTTTTGCTGAAAATAGACACTAATACTATCAAATTAGTCATTTTGGGCGAAAAAATTTAAATGCGTTGCATTTCCCCATACAAATCGAATTTTCCAAATGACTGATTCATAGCATTCGCTCGCATTTTGGCCGCAACAACATTACAAATTTTTCGAACGCATTGCGTTTGAAGCTTCGCATAAAGGAAATGTTAAACCAAATGCAAATGAGCTAATGTAAATGGGTTTGAAATGACTCATTTGAATTTTTCAAATGCGGTGCAGTGTAAATGTAATATAACCACTTGTAATATTAACCAATTTAAGTGAAAAATAATTTGTTTCGCTGTCAAATTTCTTATAAAATTTGTGTAACCGGCTGTAATTGTTTTGTTATAAACACGAGAAACTAGATTTAATAAATTTAAATAGGGGGTATCAAATTTTGTACAATAGAAAGCAGGATAAACGAAATCCGAAGGGAACAGAGAGTGACTCCGACGACGAATGGTTTCTACTTGAAATTTTCTTGCAGAGTACATATCACTCGAAAAAGAACAAATTTTCTTTCGAATTGTGCAACATAGTAAGGGCCATTAAATCGCGAATATGAGACAAATTATATATGGTAAAACCAATTATTGAAAAGCGTTTCTGAAAAACATAGTTTTTAATTTTTGTCGTTTTTTTAGTTATCAAAAAGGTTCTAAATGTTTCTTTTTCTTAAAAACCAATCTTTTTATAGATTTTGCGATGCTGAACTTGAGTATGTAAAAAAATACATAATTTGTTACTTTTTTTGGTGGCACTTTTATGAGCGAAAAGTTTTTACTAATACTAGAGGGACCGGCAGACTTTGTCCTGCCCAGATATTTACCTGAATGGATCTAGAAATATTGGCTTTTCCTATCCCTATCATTATCTCTATCCCTATCGCTATCCTTATAGATGTAACTATTTCACACACACACAATTCCACTTCACCATCGATCGATCCATTTTTGAGCTTTTCTAACAAAAAAAAAAAAATTATAAAAATTCGCACCATACAAAATGTATGGGAAAATTAAATTTTTTTGTAAGGAATTTTTCGGAAATTTTATTCTGTATTCTCCTATTCTGGTCAGAGAACAATCTAAATTAGTGTCATTGATCAAATTCGGTGCAGGCGTACTTGAGTTGAGAGCGTTGGAACTAACGTTACTTTCTTTTATTTAAGTAATATTATTTGGTATCAAAATAATTTGTTAATGTATCTATACATATAAAATTCAAATTATGTATGTATATGTATATATATATGTATCTATAGATCGACTTGCGTCCTAAACGTATAAACCGATCGTAACCAAATTTAAAACACGAACTGGATACCTTACCGGGATGGTCATGGGCTAAAAAATATTTTTATATATATAGGGGGCGTGGTACCTCCCATACAAATGAAATTTTTAACGGTCCGTATCTCTGGAAGTATTTGGGCCAGACAACTGAAATTTGGTAAGGGGTTATATGAGGTTAATTATGAGGTTAGATTGCATATTTTTTTATGGAAATGTGGAGTGAAACCCACGGGTATAAGCTAGTACTTAATAACAAAGACATATCCAAACTTTAAAGGCTTATTTTCGATAGAGTTTAACATGCGAAAACATCAGATAAATCGAATATTAATCAACAATTCAAAACTAAGTACATGCTAAAATGTTCTCTAAAGCACTAGGCTTTCAGAACGATGGTTTCCTTGTCAGTTAAAC
Source organism: Merzomyia westermanni (assembly GCA_949987695.1). Taxonomy (NCBI): domain Eukaryota; kingdom Metazoa; phylum Arthropoda; class Insecta; order Diptera; family Tephritidae; genus Merzomyia; species Merzomyia westermanni. The sequence continues at coordinate 24,158,519 of OX465290.1, read as the reverse complement.
TTATATTCCCATTCATTTTCACTAATCTATGTGTCTAAGTGTGACTATTTTGAGACTTTAGTATGTGTTCTTCAGTTTTGTTTACCAGTATTTTGGTAATTTCGTAAAAAAACTCATTCAACTCAATTCATAGGCTTCAATGAATCGTTTTTAATGCAAATCAATTAGTATTCAAGCCTCTTACATTCTGATAGTAAATGTTAAAGGCAGAATTTATAATAAGTTTTTCGGATCGCTATTCAGGCGATTGGTTTGTCCTACATTCGGGACATAACCATTAGGTTTAAATAAGAATTCGCGAACAAGGGGCACAGGCGGCCAGAACGAGCTATCCAAAAAATCATTAAAAAAAAGCACCAATGCTCAATAAAGATATATTTCTATCGTAGTTAAATTTTAATTGATTTATAATTATGCCGTCAGTTTTTAATTTTTATTTAATGTCAACGGAAGTATCTTTCTCAAATCTAGACACAAATACACACCACAACCAGCTTCATAAACACTGGTTGAATTATATCGAAAAATCTTGATGCGCGACGTTTCTTTTTGGGGATGGAAATACTGCCTATGGATTAGGTGCGATTAAGTATATTAATTCTTAGAAAAATTACCACTACAATTGTTTGCAATCGGACAAATCATCCAAACACTTGAAAGTCTTGAACTCGTCTTTATAGTGCTTGAATTTCTCTTTAATGGTGAAAATTTCTTCCCGACTTCGAAAAACGCATTTCTCTGAAAAGCCTGAAAGTTGACTTCAGTTGATCCGCATTTAAAGCACGACCAACGTACGCTTTTGCGGCGTCCACAGCTGTACCTGTCAGCCTGACCGAGCCCATCACAGAGCCAGCAAGACACATAACGTTTGGACTAGCTTTTTATTTGGCGATTTTCATAAATGGAAGACATAATCAAAATAACAATAAATAGAAAAGAAGAATGTACAAAAATAAAAGTCCAACATACATGATTTACATATAGACAGAATGTCTAAAAAATTGTGTACACAACAACAATCAAAGGAAAAATTGTTCTAAGCAGCTTGCAAATTACACGCAGCATAGCCTAATCAGAAGTGCGCGGATTCGATTCCCCGCAAGATCTTCTGAAATAGCTAAACTATACGAATTAGTCTGACGTGAAATCGTGGCTGTTTTCGAAATAGCACTATAACTATAGCCTGTATACGAGGTGTGTTCAAAAAGTATCGCGAATTTTGAATTTTCGCTGGTTACGTATATTCGAATTTCGAATTTTTTGTGGCATTATGTTGGTACTCATGTCTCTCACTTATGCCGACAAGCTTGGCCATTTTGAATGTTCAGTTAATTGTTGACAGCTGCTTTGCTTGCACGTGTTTCGGATCGTCTTCGATTTTTACGCGAAATTCGTACCAAAATTGCTCAATTGTGACCAAAAACAGCATCGCATGAACATTGCTAATGAGATGTTAAACTCTGTCCGCGACGACCGAAATTTGCTCCAGAGGGTCATAACTGGTGACGAATCGTGGGTTTATGGTTATGACGTGGAAACCAAAGCTTAATCATCTCGATGGAAGCTGCCGCACGAACCAAGACCGAAAAAAGCGCGCCAAGTTCGGTCGAATGTGAAAGTTTTGCTGACAGTTTTCTTCGATTGCAGGGGCGTGGTGCATCATGAGTTCTTGCCACAGGGAAAAACGGTCAATAAGGAATATTACCTGCAAGTTATTCGCAATTTACGCGAAGCAATCCGCCAGAAACGCCAGGATTTGTGGAAGAACAAAAATTGGCTTTTGCACCACGATAACGCCCCTGCTCACGCATCGTTGCTTGTGCGCGACTTTTTGGCCAAAAACAACACACTAATGATGCCACAGCCACCGTATTCCCCAGATCTGGCCCCCTGTGACTTTTTCTTGTTCCCTAAACTGAAGAGGCCCATGAAAGGACGACGTTACGTTTCTCTTGACGAGAGAAAGACGGCATCGAAGGAGGAGCTGAACAAGATACAAAAAAATGATTTTTTGAAGTGCTTCGAAGATTGGAAAAACCGTTGGCACAAGTGTATAATATCTCATGGGGATTACTTTGAAGGGGACAAAATAGATATTCATGAATAAATAAATAATTTTTGAAAAAACACAAAATTCGCGATACTTTTTGAACACACCTCGTATGATGTTGCTTTCAATTTTTCCTCTAATCAAAAATAATAATAATTAACTAAGAATTATTATCAACTGGTCTTGAGCTCGTAAAACTTACAAAAATATTTAACAGGAACAGAACGTAAAAACCAATAACAAAATAAATATATTATTTATATAAAAGATGGAATATAGCAGGAGAATTTAGAATTTAATAAAAAAAGTGAATCAAAGCTTGGGTTACCTAATAAATATTCACAGATATTTTAAGTAAAAGGCAACTCTAAAACTTTGAAAAGCAAATGATATGAGCGAGTAGTTTGAGAGTCACTGTATTCTGACACTAAACACAAACAGCTGTTATAAAAGTAAATAACAAAGTAACGTTAACGATTCACACTCCCTTAATTGTCAAAATTTTGTCACTGTTGGTTTACTACAAAAAGCTCAAATATAATCTCAGAAAATGTTCCATATTTTCTGTCACAAACTTGCTTATTGGTTTAATTTTTTTTTCTTTTCAGCTATCCATATTGCGAGTTCATTTTTGATTTGCGAATGTCGAGACATTTTACCTCATTCCCCGATTGCTATGAGGTGCGCTGTAATGAGACCTTTACATTTATCGGTGACTAATTATTTACACAAATAACAGAGATATACACATCTTTCAAAGAGAATAACATTTTGTAAATAAAATAATTGTTATATAAATATATAATTTTATTCAAAATAGTCTTAAATAAATGTTAAAAAGTTTGTTGAAAGTCTTTCAATGCTGTTCACGCGCATAAAGTGGAACTTCTTTTAGTGTTCGAACAATGCAAAATTTTTAAGTGCATCACCTTCTTATAACGCCCGTCCCACTTCTAAAGTATTCACACCCATAACAACATACATACTGGCATAACTTTCGCAAGGTGGCTTGAAAGTTTTTAACTTTTAAGTTGCATGCAAACAAAAGCATTAAAACAACAATTAAACGTCTCAGACATGTCTGCCATGCTGATAAGCGAGGAAAACTATTTTAATACACAACCATAGATGGGCATTTCCCGGCGCTGGAGACATTACCGGCGTATTACTTTTGTGAGTAAGATACTTATAAAACGTTATTTCTGTTCTTTGAGAGATAAATTTACTTCCCAAATTATGCTTGATGACATTTGTCTGGAAATACTCATATACGTGCACATTCTTAAGCATTCTCACCCGTCTGTCTGTTTGAAACATCAAAAAGTATGCGGCGACAACAACAATTGGAAGCAACTCAACTACTATGAGTAAATTGTTCCAAACTTTTGGCATAAGTAGGTCTCTAACTTTAACTTGCAACAAAAGCAAAAGCAACAACAAAATAGTCGCATCAAAAATCAAAATAAAGTTTTCAGAAGGGGGATGGAAAAGGAGTGCACAAGCACTAGAGAATCACTGCTGCCAACAGCCGTACTTTACTCAGAGTGGCCAATGTCAAAGTAAAGCCTAGCACACCTTAAACCTTTTCTGTTATATTGCTCAGATACATGGACAGTGTCGAAAGAAGATAGGATGACCGTAAGGGTTAATCGCCAGTTAATGATAATGATTACGATTGCTTTGGCTGTTTTAGCTATTCTTACTGTTTTTGATCTGCAGTTGTAATGTTGCTGCCCTTATATTCATCATTATCATTATCATTTACAATATCATTATCATTATCAATATCATTATCATTATCATTATCATTATCATTATCATTATCATTATCATTATCATTATCATTATCATTATCATTATCATTATCATTATCATTATCATTATCATTATCATTATCATTATCATTATCATTATCCTTAGCATTATCATTGTCACTATCATTATCATTACCATTACCATTATCATTATTATTATCATTATCACTACCATTATTATTACCATTATCATTATCATTGTCATTATCATTGTCTTTATCATTATCATTATTATATCATTATCATTATCATTACCAATACCATTACCAATATCATTATGATTATAATTATCATTCGGGATAGTTTCGGTACTGTTGTTGCGTCATTTTAGCATCATTTCCGGCACAACTTTTGGTCTTTTGTGGGATCACTTTAAATTGCCGCCATGATATTTTCGGGATCATTTGAAATTGTATATGGATCTCTTCGCAACCGTTTCAGGATAATTGATTTGATTGTTTATGAGATTTCTACGGGACCATCTTCATGTTCATTTACGCACTATTTCCTGCTGTTGCATTTCGGAGTGGTTTTCGATACTTTTCAGGATCAGTTCTTGATACTTTACGAGACTTTTTCGGGTTTGTTTTCGGAACCATTTGGGGAGTTGGTTTTTGGTTATTTCAGGACTTTTGCAGGACCAGGCCGAAAAGTTTCGAAAGCCATTCCGAAATGCTTGCGAAAAGGTCCCTAAAAACCCTTTCCAAAATTATCCCAAAAAGTTAACTTCTATCACTTCTATCCTTCCCATTCTCATTTTCCTTCTCCTTCTTATTCCGCTCCACCTTCATTCTATTCTTCTTTCCTTCATCCTTTTTTTTTATACAAAAACTTTTAGTAAACGTAGGAAGAAGTATAAGTATAAGGCAAAACTTCATTAGACACATTCGAACTAATATTCAAAACGGCTTAAGGGCACGCACAAACGAATACGTCAAATGGTAGCTAGACAAAAAGTCAGCAAACTAGCCACCGTAGAACAAAAACAAAACAAGCAAGCCATCCTTTGTACTTACAACAATTGGGCTTGTACATACATCCATATGGACTACGTGTACTCGCTACAGCTCCAGCCGCCGTGTGTCGACTTCAACTAACATGGCGCCCAACATTGACTGCAGCTCAAATGATTTGCGCACTTTGGTGCCACAGAGAATGTGCGTTGAACATACGTGCCGAGTTGCAGCATTGTCCTTGCCACCAAGTACGACTAGAAATTAGTTGCCACAAAATTGTAGAGGATACAAGACGGCGGCAGTGGGTTCAGCTGAAGCTAATATGTGGCAGCCAACAAAAGCCTACCAAACGAATTGCAATCGACAGCGACGTCAGTTGGCAGTAGCGCCGCAAGCGCTTGTTCAACTGTCATGTTCGATGCGGTGTTGCAAGTCTTTCTATCGATTCTACCAAGACGAATGTTCAATAATAGACTTGCAAGAACAAGCGCAAAAAAGGAACAGAAGGTAGAAAGAAAAGGAAAAAAATTTCTAGCAGAAATATGCAACACAACACCAGCAAATCTTAACTCAAATACTCGTAGATGTCCAAAAGACACCGCTTGCCCACTTTATCAGCGCTTCGCCTGCTGCTACACAAATTTACATGAATGTACCGCTCCCAAGGCAAGGGGAAAGGCATAGACGGCGACGATGCTAGTCCAGTTGCAGTTACGATTGTCAACAACATATAAAGCAACGGCAATACACACTTGTTGTACTAGTAGTAGCAGCAACAACAATGTCAGCAACATGTTTGCAACAATCGAATTGACGCTAATTAGTAAATTAGACTTTGTTTTTGATTGCTTTTGCGGCAGCAGCATTGGCAACGTCAACGGTGATGGTGAGCAATATTGTTAGTGCCGCATTGTTGGTGATTTTCGTCGTAGTCGGTGGTTTGTTGTCTTCATCCTTTTGGCATCGCATATTTACAACAACAACACTGCAGCTTTTTGCTTGCTCTGTACAACGATGTGTGCCGTGGCAGTTAACATGGCGGCTTAGCTTTCAAGCTTATGTCGATTACAATCACAACAACGCTGGCGGTAGCGACAGCGGCCGATCGATGGAGTCGCGCCGAACGATCGTATCGATCGTGTTGCCGCCAA